>MU273618.1:0-58965 GCA_022160365.1 Vararia minispora EC-137
AGGGTACCATGAAGCGAACAGATTACCCAGGTGAAAGATCAGCTGCCAGCCATGAAAGCTATGATGCTGCTTCGGCACAATTTCTCAGATGGCCACCGAGCGAGAACACCTGGACACCAGCTGGCGCTGTTTGACGCCTCCCTCTGGAGACTGTTCCGGTCCGCAGAGGGAAAAGAAATGGTATCACTGTGTATCCATTTCCGCCAGTATAGACTTTCGGCGCGGCGACCGCCTGGTTTCCAGGTGAGACGCATGGCCCGACAACGTGACGGTTCCAGCTGTGGTCCAGTGTTCACCCGACCTGCGGTGTAGGTGGTCTGGATACAGTGTCCTGCTATGGGGGCTGCACGTGCATCGAACCTGCCATCACTCCATGCCATCACCAAATTGGGTGCACTTCCCGACCGTTGTCCCGTTGCCGCATGTTGCGCTGCTATCAGCACAACATTGGCCCTACCATCCTGCGCAGGCACAGACACAGCAGTCACAACATCGGGGAAGGACACTATCACCAAATGTGTATCCGACGCAGTCACCCACTAAAGTGTCCCTGTCGCAGTATTCGTACCAGTTGACGTCGGTGAACTGCACCTTAGCACAGTGGGCTACGCATCTGCCCAGACAAGTACACCAGTCAGCTATGTGTTGGCACCAGCAACAAATGTGACTTCAGCGAGACAGCAGTCAGGGTATGTTTCTCGAGGTGCAGATATCTATGCCTCACAGTGGCCTTGAGAGCAGCAGCAGATGTCATATTTGCGTGCTTGCATGGCAGACAAGCCAAGCCATACAGCAGAGTGTGAGACTGCCCATGGTACAGAGTGAGAAAGCACGCCTTCCACTACAGAGAACAGATATTCTTTGCACTTTTACTTGTGCAAATCTGCTGCTACTGTACCTCAACCATGACCATACTCATCTGCCAGTGTGGTGGCGGCCGCACGTGATGCGAGCATGAGTGTTGTTGTACAGGTTCGGCGCAAGATATTGTCAGGACTTAGCGAGCAGGCCCCCGGGCTGCACGGACTTAGTGTCGAAGGTGACGGTTGAGGTGGGCGGAGTACGGGAGAAGGGAAGAGAAGAGTAGATTGCGAGTCACTTGGTGGGACAAGTGGATGAGCTGGGGAAATACAGGGAAACAGGGAGTCCTTATATACTGATACATGGTCCGTGCGCGAGATAGTTATGTAAGCGGTGGAACAATAGGATAGCGACTAAGCGTGAGTCATCGCTGAGGTGATGACTAAGGCCAAGGCTGTAACTGGTAATGATTAGTCGTTATTGCTGACTGAAGTCCGGGCCGCTTATAGATATGCGCTGACAGGGCGCTTCTATGGGAGGCGCGCGCTTATTGTGGAGCGCGCGCTTGTTGCAATGACGCGCACCTAGTCGAGGCGCACACTTGACGAGGTGTTCAATGCGTCGTAACCGATGTTGGGTGTGTTTCCGTTGTTATGGTGAGGCGCCGTGGGGTGCGGGTAAGGCGTCAAGCCGTAACAGATATGTATTCGTCCATCATGCCCACCCCTTTGAAGCCGAGAGTTACTGGACCTGCCACGGAGATCATCTTACTTCGAAGGGCTTCATTGTGTCCGCACCCAAGGGAAAGCAGAATCCACTTGAGCTCGCTGGCTACCCCGCTGTCAGCAAGGGATTCAGAAACCACAAAGGACAGACTGCTGATAGCCCATTGTATCGTGAGCCGGAGGGGTCGGACGATTTGCAGGTGCAAGTCACTCTGACCAGACACCTTGATTTCCTTTCATCCTTGTTCCAAACTGATCCACACTCATGAACACACTGCCGCATCACCCCAAGCAAACAACAACACCAGTGCAGACTACCACCTCATGTTCGACAGCAAGCAGAGTATTTGTAGAACGAGGCTGTATTCAGAGGAAACAGCACTGGCAACAGGGAGCAGAATTTTACACAATGAAACAGATGCTCACAATATGTTGCAATTCTGTACTCGGATGACTGTGATGCCCAGAATGATGCTCCCAATAAGGACTGCAATGACTGTGAGCCTGAGTAGTACATATTTTCTGTCCTGCATCTGAGGCAAGATGTTAGTGGAAGACAGTATTGATAAACAATTATGTACCAAGGGAACAGTGAGCCTAAGCCCATCCCACAACACTTACATCTGGACTGTCGAGTCTTCCTGCGACCTCCACGCAAGGGAGGCACGTCCCTTGCAGGTGCAGAACGACCAAATCGGGAAGGTCACCCGGTGCCAAGGAGTCGTAGGCGCCGAGCGACCAAATCAGGAAGGTCGACCCGCGGCTCAACCTGAGGCTGGCCTACGTAGGCGCCAAACGACCAAATCAGGAAGTTCGACCCGCGTCAGGGGGCTGGCCCGACGTAGGCGCCCAAGTTTCCTTATAAGGTGAAAATGGACGACTTTTCTCGATGACAATGCCGTGTTAATCACCCGGAATATACCCGCCGCTCGCCCGCCAGATCGCCGCATCCACTCCAATCTGCCGTGCATCACTCGCACAATGTCGACCAAGTACATCAACACACCCGTGCCCGGCGCGAGTGAATACTTCCCGCTCAACGACCCCCCTATCGGCTCCGCCCTGCCCGCCGTACGCCCCGCGTCGCTATCGCGAGTCCGGATGCTGACGCCCGCGCCCCAGGACGCATACCCACAGAACAAAGAGCTCCCACCGCTCTTTCAGCCGCTCACCATCCGCGGTATGACGATCCCAAACCGAATCATCGTCGTGCGTGCGCTACCCCAGCCCGATGAGTCTCCCGGGGGCCTGACGCACCCGTGCGCACAGAGCCCGATGTGCCAGTATAGCTCGGACAACGGTCACGCGACGACCTGGCACCTCGTTCATATCGGGGTGTGTCTTCTCACGCCTACTGTCCGGCCCGCCCCTCCGATTGACAGGACGCGCGCCGCAGGGCTTCGCCACGCGTGGCGTCGGCGCGATCATCTCTGAGGCGACTGCCGTCGCGCCCGAGGGCCGCATCTCGCCCGAGGACGCCGGCCTCTGGACGGACTCGCAGATCGCGCCGCTCCGGCGCATCGCCGACTTCGTGCACGCGCAGGGCGGCCGCATCGGTGTCCAGCTCGCGCACGCGGGACGCAAGGCTAGCACGCTCGCGCCGTGGCTGCGCGGGGGTGCGAATAGGGAGCTGAACGCGGAAAGGAACGTCGCGTACGCGGATGAGAATGGCTGGCCGGACGAGGTAGTCGGTCCTAGTGCACTGCTGTTTGGGAATGACTTCCCGCAACCGAAGGAGATGACGGTCGAGCAGATTAAGGAACTCGTCGACAAGTTCGCCGCTGCTACGCACCGCGCACTCGCAGCAGGCTGTACGCCCCGCCGCCTTCCTCCCGCCGCGAGCTGCCGCTGACCCCGCGTGTACCAGACGATTTCATCGAGATCCACGGCGCGCATGGGTACCTCATCCACTCCTTCCTCTCGCCGCTGTCCAACGTGCGCGCGGACGCATACGGCGGCGCATTCGAGAACCGCGTACGCATCCTCCTCGAGATCGTCGACGCCGTGCGCGGCGCGATGCCAGAGACCATGCCGCTCTTTGTGCGTGTCAGCGCGACGGACTGGGCGCCAGATGTGCCCGAGCAGGATCCAGACACCGGTGTGTGGCGGCAGTGGGGCTCGGCACAGACTGTGCTGCTCGCGGGCGCACTCGCATCGCGCGGTGTCGACCTGTTGGATGTCTCGAGCGGCGGGAATGTACAGGCGCAACGCATACCACTCGGCCCTGCGTACCAGGCGCCGTTCGCGGAGGCGGTCAAGCGTGCGCATCCGGGCTTGCTCGTCGGCGCGGTGGGGATGATCAACGAACCTGCCGTCGCGGACGGTTTACTTCGCGACGGGAAGGCGGATGTTGTTCTCCTCGCGCGCGAGCTCATGCGAGACCCCAACTTCGTCTTCACTGCTGCGCTTGAGCTTGGCGTCGCAGTAAAGCCTGCTGTGCAGTACGAGCGCGCGTGGACGCGCGTGTGGCAGCCGAAGAAGAAGCTGTAGGCGCATTCTGAAAGGGATGTAAATTGTCTTATACCCGTAGATATCGTGTAACGCCTCTGATATAACATATTAGATGTAACATTTGTACGAGTAACTCAAACTACGCTTTTGTTACGGTCAGTGCGTCCTTCCGTCGTTCTTGTGATTTTCGGTCAGCTGGGAAGTGTCTGCGTGTAATTGTTTGTGCTCTTAAAGGCCACCGAGTCGAGAACTTGAAGGCCTGAGAGTCGAGAAGGCCTGACGCCGTCTTCCTTTCGCAAAAAATACGGGTGTCACAGGGAAGCAAGACGACTACGGCCGTGCTTCTTGTCTATAGCGCCGACGAAGCAATAATATTTGGACGACTGTTCGCCAAGCTGGTACGCGTGGTGGGAGGACTCGTTTAATACTTGGAGCGTCGGCATCTTGGCGGGTCTTCAAGTTGTCCACTCTCGGGTCACGCCTGTAGCATCTGTCCATCGGATTTCTCGACAAGAGGGCTTCGTGGGAAAGGAAGCGCGATCTTTTGGAAAACTGGATACAGAGGCGCCACGATTGTGAGGCATGTCTTCAGCATTGTCGCCTTTATCAAACTATATTAGCAAGAAGCAACTACTCTGTCGTTTCACTTGCATTGTCTTGTGCAGGCAAGAGTCTTCGTGCCTAGCGTGGTGTAAGCATCCTCGCGAAGATTCGTACTGCACGTTGCTAGTGGTCTCGTGCTGGAATGAACGTCCTGTGTGGCAAGATTGGAGCCAAGCCTGCGGTCTGAGAAGGCGACTCCCTTGTCGGCGTCGCCTATCATCCGGTGCATCCATCTACCCTTCAGAGCACGAGCCACGTATCCCCCGAATAATGCTTGGCGTCCTCATCCTGCCTTCTTTTTCTCTGCCAAGCCGGCGACAAACGTTCCCTAAATCTGGTAGAACTTGGCTGCACTTTCTCCGCTGGGACTTTCCAGCGGCAGTAAGGCCCAAGCGAGTCCCGGTGGATGGGAATCCGTGCCGTGCCGTGCGGGCTCACCTTGTCGCGGTCCTGCCGTTGGCACACAGTCCAACATGATACCTGCAGCGAGCGAATGCAGCGTCTGCGGAAGTCATCGGGAGGCCGCTGGGCGTATGCTAGTTTCCGAAAGAGATGACGAGAGGAGAAGCTCGGTAGACTCCAGTGGAGAGGTGACACTGGCAGCGGGGGAATAGATGCGAAAGCAAGAGGCAGTTCGAGGCTCGACCGTGAGGTAATGCCTCCAGGAAGTATGCTGGGGCTTCCTCAGGGACCTAAGACATATGTCAAGCCCGTAGACTATATGCACGGGAATAAATGACGTACATACGACTAGGTCTGGCAAGCGAAGGCGCCGACTGAGCATCAGGCAGTAAGCAAAGCTTATTAACTGTGAAGCAGACTGATCTTGGATCCATCTTCTACGCTTCCCGACACAACTATAGACATCTGGAGGCTCGCAATGGCCGACTGTATGTACCCCGCTAGTATCAGAACCACGCCACGCCCAGCTTATGCCGGTGGTCTACGTAAGCTCTATGTGCTCGTCGTCGCTGTCGAAACCCGCGCCGAAACCCTGGCTAACCCACTACGGACTCACATCGAAGAATGGTCAATGGCGGCTTGGTACTGGCCGTATCAAAACCCTGGGACAGAATGTACATGTCATTGGAGACCAAAAAGGGGATCCGACGTGCGTAGTAACTGGACGAAAGAAGATGGTAAGCCGGATGTAGCGGTGAGCGATGGGATGTGCATCGAGCTCGCAAGGACCGCATTGTCCTCTCAGAAGTACAAGGAAAACGAGAAAACAGGTCGAACCTCCAGAGAACTCGCAGAATCGTCTTGAATCCAAGACTCGCGGTAAATCCGTGTGTCGTGAAGATACCCAAAAGCGGGCAGACGCACCGTGCCTGCACGGCTTCGCATGAGGCCCGGCCCACCTCCCTGTCCCATCTGCCGACTTTCGCTCCTCACCCTGTTCTCCCAGTGATGGGCCCCTTCGCTGCCCTGCTCATCGTTCTGTCCTTGCCGAGAGTGTCCCTGCATACCGGACATGTCTCCGCCCTCCTCATCCACCTCTCGACACACACCTCATGAAATCTATGCATCCGTTATCCCCTGTCACTCGCTTTCACACGCGTTGCGAGAACTCACGCATGCCGACAGGACGCTCCAACTGCCCCATTTTCTCCGTCCCGAAACTGGCTCAGACAGACGCCACACCTGTCGACGCGCGCGTCCAACAATACCAGCTTAACCTTCGTCCGGCCGTCGCGTAGGACGCGCCGACGTTCTTCCTTGACTTGGCCGCGAGGAAGGGCCGAAAGACTTGAAGAAGATGGACGAGGGTGCACAGTGCCAAGGAGCTCGGTAAGGCGGAGCATGTCCTGCGTGGGAGTGTGTCGGCGTTTGAAGTTAGTAAAGAGAGGGAGGATACGTACCTCGTAGTTGTTCCCGTTCTGACCTTGCTCAATACGCGCGAGCAGCGCATGTATATCCTCTGGAGACTGCTCTTGAGGCGGCGCGAGCGAGACACTGCTCGCCATCGATGAAGTGCGTGTCGTCATAGCCTGTGGGACGCGTAGCGTCGATGTGGACAAGGTAGCAGATCCTGACGTAGAAGAAGCGCGGACAGCTGGCGCGGGCATGGGAGGCGGGCGAGGTGCCGGAATAGGCATAGCATCGGCGTATGCTCCTGCGCCGAGTGCAATCCGCGTCGTCGACGGGGGAGGTGCAGTTGTGGTGGGCGAAATACGTGTGGAATGAGCAATAGGCGGCATACGGGTGGGAATAGCCGTTGCACGAGGTGACGGACGTGACAGTGTGGCTGCTGTACTAGCCGGCGCCCTGGTATGCGACGCCAACGTCAGCGGCGACAATCCAGATATCGCGGAAGATGTTGGTGAGGATGCGGCCGTCGTCGAGGGCGCTGATGAGGGCGCAGGGCCTGCGCGACGCCGCTGCACGTCTGCAGGTGCATTCGATACAGAGCTCAAGCGCGCACCAGCCTTCCTTTCGTCCTGCACCTTCTTCTTGCTTCCTTCGACTCGCACAGGCCCATCCTCATATGCCGGAGGGGGCAAAATAGGTCCGGTCTCGTCCCCAAGGGAGATGAATACATCAAGCGGGAGTGGACGGACGGACGCGTCCGGCGCAGCGCCGGGAGGCGGGGGGAGCGGACGGCCGGAATAGTGACGGGTCGAGACGTCGGACGCGGGTGGGCGCGCCCCAGGCGTGGGGTGAGATGGATCGGAGGTGGTATGCGGTGAATCAGGGGTCCGGTGAGGAGACTGGCGATTAGGTGTTAAGAGCGCGACAGTCGAATTCAGCGAATGCGTTGCGATGGAGAGGCTGGGGTCGCGCGTGGCGGGAGCGGGATTGGACGAGGGCGACGCGAGCGGTGGCATGTCTGGTTGCATCGCAGACGGCGACCGGATTGTCGAGTTCGTTCCTATCTCTTCATCCCCGTCATCCCCGTCCTCAATGATCAGCCCCCGCTTCGCCCACAGACTCGTGCACGTCCCCTCGCTCTCGCTTCCACTTTGTCGATCCTCTTCAACCGTCGCGTCCCGCCGGCTCTCGATTGGGCCATCTTCCATTCTGCTCCTAAATGAGCTATCGTCAACCATGCTGGAAACTGAGCTTTCTCCCTCGCTCCCGAATGCTAGGCCAACCATGGAGTCGTTAAGTCCCAGTCCTAGACGAGAGTCGTTCGTCGGCACCGGAGAATGTTCGTACAGCTCGATAAGGCTCTCCTCGTCCGCGATCGTCAGGCGCAGCCCCTCCGGTCTTGGACTCGAGCGCGACGACGGCGAAGACGAGGAGGAGGAGTCGAGGCTCGATGAAGTCGCTGCTGGCTGTAAGCTCGGCATAAACCCCGTCACCCTGGAGACCGTCCCTGCCTCATATGAGTTCTGGCCCGAGGGCAGGGTGCTGGGACTTGGAATTAGAGTTGTCTCGGATGGATCCAGCCTTGCCTCTCTCGTACGTGGACTAGGGGTTGAAGCTTTGATGGACGTCGTCGTGAGCGGGCTTGGGTTTGACGGTGCAAAGGTATGCTGCACGAGCGGCAGTGGTGCAGCCAGGATTGCCGGCGCAGCCAGTGAAGGTAACATTGGTCCAGTGGAAGATGCTACTGCAGTTAAAGGTAATGCAGGCACCGGCGAGCCTTTCCGCGGGAACGGGACCGTCGTTTGTTCTCGTTCACGATGCAATACCTCTTCTCGCTCCTGTCGCAGAACGTCATCGATGCTCCGCAGCTCGACACTATCGCGCCTGGTCCGCCTCGCTGGGGGCGGGGGCGGAGGTGGCCTGCGCGGAGCCGGGGGCGAGTGGAGTGTGCGAAGGACAAAGGGCTGGGTTTGCGTCGAGGCGATGGATTCGGTGGGTGTCGACGGGTGCGATGACAGCAATGGCGTCGGGGGAGGACTCAGCTGGGTCGGCGTAGCGGACCCCGTCGAGGAAAAAGAATACATCGACAAAACTGGCGACGACGGCGCACGAGAATCCGAAGCCTGCGAAAGCGACGACGTGGGAGGCGATGTCGACGAAGTGGATTGTGCACCCGACGCCGTCGGCGGCGAGCGCCTTGCACGCGCCCAGATCATCGACGGTGAAAGTTTAAGCTTGCGGAGTGGTGACTGTGATGCCGCCTGTGGTGAGGCCGGGCTGGGGGGTGGTGACGAGCCCAGTTCGGGCCGTATGGTACTCGCATTCGCGGCTGGAGTTGATATGGGCGGCGGAGGCGCGCGACGACGGTTTGTCTTTGATGCTGCTGATGTTGGTGAGCTCGTGATCCCGCTGCTGGTATTTGCGCTTTGCTTTGGCTGCTGGTTAGAGAGCTCCATTCCCTCCGGCGTAGTGAAGAATTCCGTGTCAGATTGAGAGGCGTCCAGCACCTCCCAGTTCTCCTCCATCGCTTCCTTCACCTCGTCTAGCGAATCCGCGCTCTTAAACTTGCGATGGCCAAACAGTTTCCTTGCCTTGCTCGATTCATCCCGAAGCGGCGATGAGGTCGAAGACTTGGACAACGGGCTGCTGGGACGGTTGAAGAGCATCATGTGTAGGGAGAGCTGCGAGGAGCCGAAGGTTGGGGAAGACGGAAGAGAGGACGAGTGCGCATGGGTCTTGGAGCGTGGGAAGGCATGTAGTCTGTGCAGGAAACGCTTGGGACCAAGACCAGGCGACTCGGTGCGCACAGGGCACTCGTTGGTCGCAATAATGTCAGGGTCCGGGTTGTCGTCCCCTTGGGTGGTGGCGACAGTGCTTGGCGTCGGGCATAAATCATCGTCCGTGTCCTCTCCGTCACCTGATGAACCGGACATGTTGGTGCTCGGCTGCGGCGACGCAAGGGTCAGCGAGTGCTCAAACGTCGGTTGGAGTGTCAACGTGGACGGTGAGCCTAGCGTCAACGTAGATGGCGAAGTAAGTCCCCTCCTCGCAGCTTCGCGCTGAATTCTTTCATTGAGACTGAGTCCATTGAGCCGATCCTGCTCCCACTGGCTGGGCGCCTCGGAGACCTCTGCCTGCGAGATGACCTCGATAGGGCTGCGATCCGAATCGTCGGAGTCGGAGTCGCCCCCACGATTCGCCTGCGTGCTGTAGCGCGGATCTACGTCTGCGCTGCACGCAGATGCCGGAGGCTCGTGGACTGTGGACGGCAAGTCGAGCCGCGGGCGCGAGGGTGGTATAGGGGCTATTAATACTGGCTCGGCATGCCCATGTTGCGGAGACGGCGATCGGGAGCGCGTTGCCGTCGAAGATACGGTGGGGCACTGCGTCACTGGACTGGGCTGCGAATTGGAGGGCGGGTACGGATTGGTTGACGAAATAGCCTCGTCAAACGAGGGCGGAGGGTAGTCTGGGATTGAGAATCCTGGAACACGTTCCCAAAAGGAGGAAGGCGTGGGCGGCTAGTCCAGGTCGAGAAAACTAAGTGGCGTACGCACCTGCGTCGACATCCCGTCTCTCTCTGTCCTGCCCAACTTGACGTCGCGCAGGCGAGGAATGCTGAGCTCTCTTGCTGGCACGGACGCCTACATTAAACTGTGGATCTTGCCCTGTAGTACGTTGAGGCCGTTCTCTCTCTACGCGCGGTGGACGTTTCTCGTTTCGTGGGTTACGGACGCGTCCTGCGTTATCGGGTGGGATGACAGTGATCTGACCGTGGTGATGCACTGCATGGGTAAGGTAGGGCGTGACGTGTTGAGCGTCGTGTAAGCGATCCGAGCGACTACCTGGGGGAATCATTGGGTATGATATGGGAGAAGAGTTGGTGGTGGTGGTGGTGAGCGGAGAGCCATGCTCTGTCCATGAGGAGAAGTAGTTGAATCGTGAGGTGCGAGCCCGTAAAACGAGGTCCACGTTGTGCAAACGGCAGTGACGTCACGTCACAAGTGACCATCGCATGACCGTCTTTTACAGGGGCGCAATAAAGCTACAAGTTTAAATATACTGATCAGATACCACTGAAGTAGATCGCCACTGTTGTCAATGGCATACGAAGAGTGTTGGAATGCATGAAAGCTTTTCAGTAAACGAGCGGGATGGAGATAGTACCAGTACTCTTGCTAGTGCTAGTGAAGCGGGCTTACTAGCGTCTAGGTGAAGGATTAGTTTCTAAGCTAGGATAAAATCATTCAAACATGTCATATAGAATCCAGAAGTCATTAAATACTATCATAAAAGTGTTTGTTCCAGGCTCGCCTGTGCCGGGGGCAGCTTCCCGTTGCGAGCTCGGTCACAGACCACGATTCGCTCGCAGGTGTGGGAGACTGGGGAGCGGCGTGGTCTCAGATGGGTACCTACAGGCAGGAAACTGCTAATTGGGCGCTAGGGTAGGTACGCATCTGACAGAAGCGGGTGGGAGGGTGCAAACAAGTGCTTGTACTGGCGTGACGAGCGACGGCGCGACAGGCAGACGAGGGAAGAGACGAGAGGGCGAGGACAGGAAGGATGAGCTGTGTGTGGCCGCTCCTGCCAGTGGCCGCTCTCGTGCGGAAACTGCCGGCGGCTCCGCTGGAGTAGGGATAGCACGTGATCTGGGGTAGAGTAGTACGCGCCGCGTCACCTCATGTATCTAGCAGAGCTGCTACCACCGCCACGAGCAGGCGACACGCTCCGCGGATAGCTCCTCGCACCTTTGCACCTCTCGGCTGGACCCCGGCCGAACCCTTACCAAGACCCGAGTCCTCTCGACGTCAGCTCCCACTTGGCTGCGTTTATCACGTGACCGCAATCAACCCGCTCGCCGTGTCACGCGTCGCGTCCGTTCATTTACCGCATCCACCCCTCCCCCTGCGATTCCTCCCTCGTTCAATCGCGCTGAGCGCGTCTAAGCGATGCCACCAAGACGGAAGCAGCAAAAACAGCCTATCAATGTCCTCGAGACTCTCCAGGACACTATTGCACAGATCTTCTCCCAAGTCTCGCAATCTAAAGCTTCCTGGACAAAGAATACTGTCGCCCTCTACAAGCTGCACATGGAGGCATCTGAGCAGACAGAAGAGTCGACTTCTGCACCAGGGAAGATTAGAATCGTGGGGGAACGCGCATTTGAGACCGTGTTTGTCGATATGCTCAATCGCATCGTGAGTGCGAGGAAGGGGCCTGGGCAGGCGGAGAAGACCGTGCTATTCATCGGGCTATATACCGAGCATCTTATGATGAAAGGTGCGCTATTACACCCCTGTGAGCTCACGAACCTGGGCTGACGCTGTGCACACATTGATCCGTGTACAGACGCGGAGACGCGTGAGACTAACGAGACCGATGACGATGATGAGGATGGCACGACTGCTTCACGCTTCATTAACCGCATCATTCGACATCTCACCAAAGGCTTCGGTGCAAAAGACAAGAACGTGCGGTATAGATGTCTGCAGCTCATCGCCACTATGATCTCGCACCTCACCTCCCTGGAGTGCGTGCTCTTCCCTTCTCCCTACACACCCCGGATCTCACTTCGGCTCAAGACCCGAACTTTACGATGAGCTGCGTGAGGGCCTCCTTGAACGCATTAATGATAAGGAGGCGTCCGTTCGTGCCCAAGCTGCCACGATTCTTGCCAAGCTCTGTGGCGCGGAGGACCTCGACGATCTCGACCCCGACGACCGGCCCGCGAACGAGATCCTACTCGATATGCTCGCTCACGACGCCTCGGGCGAGGTCCGGCGCGCGATCCTCGTCAATATCCGCCTTGATGGCGACTCCCTGTCCGCTATCCTCCAGCGTATGCGCGATGTCGAGCCTGCGACGCGCAAGCTCGTCTTCACGAACATCCTCCTGCCTAATATATGGGTCAAGGCCGCCCCGGATACACCACAGTCCGAGCGTGTAATGGGTCTCACACACCCACGCGCCCTCACGATTCAGCAGCGCGAGGACATCGTGTCTGTTGGGCTCGGCGACCGCGAGGACGCGGTGAGGGCAGCAGCAGGGGGGCTAGTGAGCGAGTGGATGCAGGCTCTGGGCTCGGGGAAGACGACGGAGGAGAGTGTGGGCGAGGATATGCTCGCCCTCTTGAGCACGTTCGATCTCGTGAGCGGCGAGAAGAATGAGGTTGCCCTGGAAGCACTAAAGAGCGTCTTCGTCACCAAAGCATCGCTCTTCGCTACCCTTCAGTTCCCCGGTATGTCCTTCTCCTTACGTGTGGCATGGGTAGAGAGGTTGATTGGTCGGTGAATAGAGGAGTATTGGAGGGCGAATGCACTAACGCCAGAGAAAATATTCCTTGCGCGCGTGTACGTTGACTTCTGCAAAGCAAACAGCCACGACGACAAGCTCGACGCCGTTCTCCCAGTCGTTACCGCCTGCGCATTCAGCATCCAAGAAGCTTACAACATCCTCCTTGCAGCCATCCAAACGCAAGCTGAGATCGAGGAGTCCGAAGATCTGGACGAAGAGCGGCAGTTTGAGATGGATGAGGCGCGGATGAATCGTATATTTGTGGTGCAAGAGATGCTAAAGATTGCACTTGTGCTGGATTATGCGGATGAGATTGGAAGGCGGAAGATGTTCCAACTTGTCCGTGCGTCCATTTACCATCCCACCTACTTTCACGTGCAGTGCATGCTTATATCGCGTGTTTTACAGGTGACATGATTTCGCAAGAATCCCTCCCCGATCAACTTGTGACGCCCTGTATGGACGTCGTGCGCATTCTCGCAAACGACGAACGAGACTTCATCCGTCTCGTTGTGCAGATTGTGCATGAGCTTCGCGATGCGGACGACGAAAGCGCGTCTCTCGTATGTCTTGTTCCTTGATTCCTTCCCGAGCCCCCATCTCCTTCAGGACATCATTCTTTGCCATCCCCGGAGGCTGATGTGCTTTACGGCAGCGCCCAGAGGACAGCATGGCGAGCATTGCACCTTCTGCCGCAGCCCCACGCCAAAAGCCACGCGAGGAGATGACACCTCGGGAACTCAAACGGCGGGATGATCTCGACCTGCGTTGTCTAGATTTATGTATCAGCATGCTTGAACGCGTCCACAGCGTACGTTCGTCCCTATGCTCTCCTTAGTCTGAGGTGCTGATAGTGATCGATACAGACATTTGAGGACCATTCAACTCTAGATGGTGTGCTCAAGGAACTCATGGTCCCGTCCGTGATGCGTAAGGAAATGATTTTCCGCGAACGTGGGCTTACCTGCCTCGGCCTTTGTTCGCTCATTGCTCCCGCACGCCCCTTCCCCCCGCTTCTAGTTAAGCACTACTGAATGTCTTCTCCTAGCGCATGGCCACTGGCGCCTTCCAGCTCTTCACCTCACAGATCAAGACAGCGAATGTGCCCGAGCAGCTCAAGATCAAAGTCCTGCAGATTGTCTTCGACGTCATCTTGGTTCATGAGCGCGAATTCCTCGGTGACCCAAATAACGTGCGTCCCCCCATCCTCACGTCTTCGGCTTGTACGTGCAAGTTAATCTGGTTCTGGTAGAGGGAATACATCGAGACGTTGCTCACCCAGCAGCTCGGGGATGAGTCACCGAAGGTGCAAGCAGAGGTCTGTAAAGGGCTCGCAAAACTCATGCTCGCGGGCATGACCACCAACGATGACGTGTGTCCATCCCTTCTGTCACTGGATTCCTGTACGCGGCGTAATAACAGTCGGGCGAACGCAGATGCTACGCGCACTGGTAATGGAGTATGTTAGCCCCGATACGGTCGATAATCCCCAACTACGACAATGCCTGACATATTTCTTCCCGATATACTGCTACTCGTCGTCTGTGAATCAACGACGTGTGATGGAGGTATGCTCAGTTTTGGTGCTGTCGAGCAGTTAAGTTTGATGCACTCCGCACAGAACTTTCTGCCGATCTTCAAGACATTCCTACATATCCACAGTACACTCGACGAGGGCGAGGAGATGGTCACGCCGGCGCAGTTCACTGCGATGTTCCTTGAGTGGACTGATCCACAGCACGCTATGCGCGTTTTCCGTCCTTGTCTGTCTGCTATCCTCTTATACCGACTTCTTTAGCGAGGTTCCAAACCGGACCGTCGACGAGTCGATCCACGTCGACTTCGCCGTGGCGATCATGAAGGAGATCCTCAAGCCCGAGGCGTTCTCGATCAACGAGGTGGATATTGAGCTGCAAAGTGTGTTTCTCCTTTCTTCAGACTTCGGATGCCAAAATCTTGATACGGGGCGTGAAGAGGAAGATAAGAAGATTTTGTGTCAGATGCTGCCAAAGTTGTTTCTCCCGCTCGAGGCCGACGACCTTCATGTACGGGTTTTGCACTTGCTCGCACACAAGCTCAGTGCTGTACGCTTCCTATTTATCCGCTCTTGTACGCTCTTTGAACTGTAACATCCGCAGGCCCGCCCAGTCCGCGATGCCGGCGCATTCTCCTCCGTCAAAAAGTTTGATGATGCCCTCAGCAAGCATTATAATGACCAACTCGACTCCTTCGATGTGACCGAATACCGCAAACTCGAAGAGCTCACTGACTTGTTCGAATTCCTCGATGATATTTTCGACTCAGATGGTGACGATGAGCTCGTTGAGCCGCCCGCAAGGCGGGGACCAAAGCGGTGTGTCTTTATGTGCTCTTCGAGCTTACGAGTGACGGGTAGACATTGGGTTATGCGATAGACGATCAGAGAGCACTACGGAGGAAGAGACATCTGAGGGGGACACGACGCCAAAGCCAAAGAAGACAAAAGGCCGTGCCGGCAAGTGCGTACATTTCTTCCCCTCCCACTGTGCTCTGATCATTATGGACACATTAAAGGCGTCGCAAGACTGAAGAGGACGGTGATGACGACAGTGACAGTGATCACGCAGCGATGCGGCGCTCGCCACCAACGTCGTCAGCCCCCACACGCTCCATGCCACGGCGTGCCGCGTACGTCCATATGTCCCTCTGTCCCTCTATTGTATGACGAGACGACGCCTATTTATCCTATTTTTAGGACAAGAAAGGTAGACATGGCTCCCCTTACAATCGACGAAGACGACGAGGAAGACGACGAAGGTGGGGACGACGTCGAAGCGACGCCTGTCCCGACGCGCGGTCGCAGGGCCCAGTATGCACTTTCTACTTTGCTTCCCATGCAAATTCCCTAATATTAACCTACAATTTCAGGCCTACATCGAAGTCACGGAGAAAGGCACAAGACGCTGAAGACGAAGGGCCTTCAGGGCCGCCTGACTCGGAGGATGATGACAGGGAGGTCATCGATCTCCTCGGCGATGAATGATCTTGCATTCCCGATGAGGGAAAATTCTTTTGGTTGTGTATACGTATCGCTTTGTTGTCACCCGTGTTCTTCGCTTCGCGCTTTCGTTTGCAGGCTATCGTCTTTTGTGCGTGCCATGCTGGTGCCGTTCGTTCAGTCTATGGATCTCATGATCTCCGGCGTATTTGCAGTACAAGTGGAGCAGCGGAACTAATGTGACGTGGCGTAGAAGAGCATACCTGACCGAACCTATCCGTGGATACTGTTTGGCGCACTCCGCTGGCAGCATAGGTTGGCACAGGCGCGCAGGGTTGGCGATTGTTTTGACTGTTTCCATTCACTAGCACGAAATGTTGCCACGCGGCTCTCAATTTGGCTCGAGCGAACTCGTATACACTGAATTCTACGTATTGCACGTTTAGATTCACCGTCCTCAGCACTGCCACGGTACTTGCTTTTGGGGGCGCAGGGTGGTGATGGTAACTCTGACGCCAACTGACGTCTTCTTCTTAGTCCTTACTCGTTCCCGATCTATGTAAGCCTGCGATTCCTTTCGTCTACCTTAGTGACTGATGTTTCCCTAGGGTATAGCAAGCGCCCTAAATATACGGAATGCACTGGCACACTGGCGGTGCTAGCCCAACTTTGGATCTTCGCGACGGATTCTCGGGTTCTTCGACATCGCTTACTACGGTATGTCCACTGCAAAGTTTGCGTGCGTCCGGGAGACGATATCATGAGACCTCACCCCCTGCACGTTGCTCTTGCGATCTCAAGATGTCGGATCGTGCGCGTGCCAGCGCGGTCTCTCAATGCCGGTCCCAACATCTAGCGCTCTGTCTCAAACAAGACCTTGATCTTTCTCGTGCAGCCCGAGCTCTGGCCTGTTTCGCTCTTACTGGGCACTTCCAGACTTCGGAGAGCAATGGCCTGACTACAGTATCGTGCACCGGTCGCTTGAATTCAGGGCTCTTTCTTTAGAGCAGGAAGCAGTTCATCTAATTCCTCGGACCAGCCTCCCCACCATGACCCAGCGTGTGCCATCAGCCATGGCCAGTTACATTACGCTTTGTGCTGATAACTGCATAGGCGAGTACGTCTACACGCTCCTAGCTACCGCGATGCGAGCCCTGTGTCGTCAAGGGAGGATACCCACTAGCTACGTGAGCAAGGCAGCTTTGGCAACTAGATTGACTTCTCCGTCCACAGTATGCCCTGCGATGCGCTTGGACCACCCACACGGCGTCCATACAGTCCCTAACGGCCTGCCGTCGCCGACGGCGGTATTGCCACACATGATGCCTTGCCGATGACTAACTGAACGCTGAACGGGAACATGTCATTCCCCTGGATGCCCCGCATGTACGATCACCGGCCTCGTTTGCGCTCGTTGACTGCTGTATCGCCTCTCCGCGCGTGGAGGCGGTGATTCCGAGGCCAGGTTCCGGGGTGGACGCGCGCCAACATCTGGATATGCGCCAGCTGAAAGACGCAGGGCCACATCTGAGTCCGAGGAGGCCGTGCTGATCTCTTGTGTTTTTTTTTCTTCCGCTCATTATCATGGGCGCTCAGCCCTATGCGCTCTTGGTCGAGGCCTTGAATTCCGCCAGAGGATGAGCGGTGGAATCACGTGAGAGGGACAGTGCAAGCTTGTTTGCCAGATTGTGGCTTAAGTCGGCGTTGTCTGCGAGCGCCAAAATCCGAGCTTCGACAGACCCCCCATGACACTCTCGCTACGTTCTCCAAGAAGCGGCTCATGCATGGGTATAAAGGCACCCGTTCTCTGGCGCCACGGCTCAATTTCACCCGAGGAAGATTCCATTCAAACGATGCATTATATGCGAGCTAAATGGAGCATCCCCAACCGTCTCGTACACTCCAGACCAGTTGGCTAGGCAGTGTAGCCTACCCTTGTCATCGCGGTCTCGACCGCGGCTACGTTGCCCATCTGACGTCAGATGAGCTATTGATAGTGAAATACAAATCAATCGAGCTTTTGAGTAGCGACACGTGGAAGGGCTGCACACCGTTTAAGTCCACATGCTACGACCTTGCCGGCTGTCGGTCTGTATCATGTACACTTAGCATAGATTGAGGAAAGTCTGGGCCTGGGAGGAGCTGCCTCGTCTGCGCCCTCAGTAGTGAGCCCACAAGCAACCCGTTCGCACATCCACACCCACTTGGTGGAGGACAGCCGCACCAACATAAAGCGAAGGTGCGTTCCGGCACCTAAATCTTCGAACCCATGAAACATCGAAATACGAGGGTCGCTGGAAACGTCCTTACAGCTCAAGCTCGTTGCTAGATGGTTTGGGAGCCACTACGACATGGCCCAGTAGCAACGTCCGGCCTACCCGGTCCATATTAACCAGCTACTTCAAGAGCTACTCTGCAACAAAGGAAGTGTCATATCTACGTTCGGTTTCGGGGGGTTTTCGGACTGCATCGGAAATGCTGTCGGCTATGTTCGCTCGCTCTCGAAATGGCCGTAGATCCAATCGCAGAGAAGCTTGGACAGCATCAGATGGCACTTGCAACAGGCTAGCAAGCACGGCTGGAGGGCAATAGGGCGGCGATCATGGTGCTTGCACCGGGAAGGGCCGTGGCTGTTTAACCCACGACGTTACGGTCGTAACCTGTGAACATCGTTCACTCCGTATTTATGCGCTAGTTATCGTCGAAATCCGTCTAAATCCTTCCAACTCCTTGCGGGCGAAAAATTAGCACGACTGTCGTGTGAGTCCTCGGCTTCAGCGCAAGCGGTGGGCAAGGATATGCGCGCAGACCTCGGATCTTGCAGATCCGCTGCCATATTACTTCTATTTGCTTTGCTAGGTCCCTGTGGCTTATGCACTATTCATGCTGAAGATGCCGAGACGCAACACGTACACGGTATGACGCTTGGTAGCTGGCATATCTGCAATTGATGAATTCGACTGTGGAACCAACGTAACCCGAGTCTCCGAAGACAGAAAAGGACAGGTCACAATGAAGCACCAGGCACGGAGGCGTTCTCCGGCTCTCGAACCCCTAAACAGCGATCCGCATGTGCCGTGAGAGTAGAACACGAAACAAGGCACCTTTGAAAGGTGGCGACCGGTTGAAACAGCGTCCCCAGTCGTGCGCGACGTCGGCCTAATCCCACGGGCGCGGGAGGCAGAAATTGCCTCGCAGCGGGCGCCTTCAAGCCGTCAAGATGGAGAGGTTGTGTTTGATCCTTGCAAAGGAGGAATGCGTGAGCCGGCTTATCATAGCCTGGGTACAGAAAGATTACATACCCATGAGTATGCGCTGGCCTCTGAAGTAGAAATACAATAGCTTACCGTACGGTTCTCGAACCTTACAGTACTTAGCACGTGACTATTAATAGACGATCCTCTCCGCGTCGTCCCTCGCCCCTTTCCCCTCAGTCATCGCGTTACTCGAGACTGAGGGTACGTACGCGTCTCCTTCCATATTCATGATATACCTAACATATTCGCTCCTTATTAGTGTTTTTACTCTTAGGTATCTAATTAATCATGAGTCATTGTCACTCGAGACAGTACTGAGGTGTTCTCTATTCCCAGGTCCCGCTGTTCCCAACAGCCCGGCCTCGGTATCGTGAAGGCCGTAGTGTGCTCAGATTACCAGAAATGATATTGTAATCTAGTCAGGCTTGACTTAAAGGCGCAGGTCGACGCGCACTTTGCAGATTACTGTAGTGGCCGATGGTGGCGAAATGGCCTCGGCCAGACGCAATAGGATCATGTTTTGATGAAATCCATGTGGCAGGAACAACAGCGCTTGAAATCCGACGGGAAACGGGCGCTCACGTCTCCCCGGCGCGAGCGTCAATATGTCAGGCACCGTCAATTTGCCTCGCTGCCACCACGACTGAAGAACACTGAACGAGCAGGTGCTCTATGAAGCTGGTATACGTCTGAATACCACTAAACGTCGATTGCTTTGCGTTTACGTCGTGCGGGCGTCACTCGGGACTCGAGGTCGATGCACTCGCGTACATTCGACCACTTGAAACTCGAGGATGGAAGTATGGCAGCTTGGGAGCGCAAGCAGGAGCACATCTTTTGTCGACCATCATCCCCTCTAAGTACGTCCAGCTCAGTCACAGTTCTACACCGCCATAAACACCATCAAGGTCGCTTCCCTCTATTGACAGTGTGAGCGATGTGCCCTCATCGCTAGCCGTCCATCTCACTGGTCACCCCTGCGCCGAAAGCTCCGTCGGTCTGGACGACGTTAATTGGGGCAGGAACCAGCACTGGAACTCATAACAGTTTTGAATGCGCATATCATTTCAGAGCCCTACCTACTGCCAAGCCGTTACCGCCGACGTCCCTTACTCCTGACGGCTGGGATGTCTGAGCGTCGAATATGCGGCAATCTAGCAGGGTTCCGAGCCTCGATGCTATCGAGGCGCGTCCGCCAGATGAGTATATAGGCCCCCGGAGAGAGCAGTATTCTCAGCAGCGCTCTATTGTGCTTCCCGACCATTCCTTTCATCGTGATGAAGAACGCTCGTTCTATCCTTGTTCTCTTTTCTCTCGCTGTGGTCTCGCAGGCCTCTATTGGGCCCGTCGGCCAAATTGTTGTCAGCAATGTAAACTTGGCACCCGATGGCTTCCATCGCCCGTAAGTTTTCACATATTTCCATCTTCCCGCTTCATTCGACTATGATACAGGACCGTCGTCGCAAATGGGCAGTTCCCTGGTCCTCTCGTCGCAGCCTTCAAGGTTCATTTCCTGCTCTCTGGGGAGAGCACTATTGATTTTACCTCTCGCCACACTTCTAGGGAGCAAAGTTCTCGTTAAACGTTCGCGATTCATTGACCAACGGCCAGTTGGATACAGTTACATCTGTCGTGCGTTTTTCTTGCTATGCGGAGGATTATAATGTCGTTAAATTCCATGTACCAGCACTGGCACGGGCTCTTCCAGCACAACACACAAGACGCGGACGGACCAAGGTATTTTCCAGTGGTTGCTTGTCGGAGCTTCGCTTAGAGAAGTTACACCCTCCAGTTTTGTAACGCAGTGCCCACTGGTTCCCCAAGAGTCATTCGACTACCAATTCTCGGTTCCAGACCAAGCTGGTTCGTATTTTCGAATGTTTCCGGACACCGTCCTAACACTCTATCGTAGGGACGTACTGGTACCATTCGTGCGCACCTTTTTCACGCGGTTAGACAGGCTTGTGACTGACACGATCGATGTAGTCATTATCGAAATCAGTACTGTGACGGCCTCCGTGGTCCGCTCGTTATTGTTCGTCAATTTTTGGATGCGACTGATGCTGATTCCCTCGCTCACTATCACGCAGTATGACCCGCTTGACCCTCAGAAGCATTTGTACGATATTGATAACGGTTTGTCCCATACTCTTTCTCTGAGTATTCAGCTGATGCTTTGCCGTATTAGAGGGCACCGTCATTACCCTGGCGGATTGTGCGTTTTTAAGATCCGTGGTCGATTTGTTACTTAGAGAGTTCTTCTTTGTCCTAGGGTACCACTATCTGTCAACGGAGGCAGGGTGCGCTGTTCATCTTATCTCTTCTTTCATTCCCTAATTTCCTGATATAGGCCAGTGCCATCACCGAACTCTACTCTGATCAACGGCAAGGGTCGCTATGCTGGTGGCCCTAACGCCCCTCTCTCGGTCATCAATGTTGTCAAAGGACTGCGGTACGTGCTACTCTATCCGACGATGGGAGTAGGGCTTGATTTTGTTATGCAGCTACCGCTTCCGCTTAGTGTCTATCTCCTGCGATACGAACTTCATCTTCAGCATTGACGGCCACAAGTTCACCGTTATCGAAGTTGATGGCGTCAATCACCAACCTCTCGTAGTTGATAATGTTCAGATCTTCGCCGCACAGCGGTATTCGCTGGTTGTACGTCCATCCCACCCCCTCGGTTGTATACTCTTCTGGTAGATATAACTTGTTGCAGATGACTGCGAACCAGCCGATCAGCAATTACTGGATTCGCGCTCTCCCAAACAATATCAACCCCTCATTTGATAACGGAATGAACAGCGCGATCCTGCGTTATCTCGGTGCGCCTCTCAAGGACCCAAACACCACAAGCACGGCAAATCTTCCGCTTGTAGAGCAAAATCTCCACGTCAGTGTACAAAATCTGCTATGATGGGCGTCGAGATTGACGGGCTTATTTAATCCAGCCGCTTACTGATGCCGCCGCTGCAAGTCTTTTTTTTTGGCTCGTTACGCTCTCCTGACCGCTTGAATTAGCCCGGCTCGCCTGTTCCCGGAGGGGCGGATGTCAACATCCAACTGGACGTTAGCTTTGTATGCAGTTCTTCATAGATACGACGGGCACTTTCTTATGGACCCAACAGAACGGCACAGAATTCTTGGTGAACGGTGTGCCGTTCGTGGCACCGTCTGTGCCCGTTCTTCTGCAGATTCTCAGCGGCACTCCACCGGCATCTCTGATGCCTGAACGAAGTCTTTACACCCTTCCGCGCAATAAGATCGTTGAGATCTCTATCCCTGGTGGTGTTCTCGCGGGCCCGGTACGTCGTGGCATTTTTTCTCAGTGAGCTCATCAGTCGAATAAAACTGTTTACCTTTCTACAGCATCCGGTGCACCTGCACGGACACGTGTTCTCTGTCGTGCGCTCGGCAGGTAACTCAACTTACAATTTTGCGAACCCGCCGAAGCGCGACACGGTTAGCATCGGGACCTCGACCAACGACAACACGACGATTCGCTTTGTTACGGACAACCCTGGGCCATGGTTCATGCACTGTCATATTGGTTGGTCCATGTCCACTTCTGATACCATGTCATGAGCGCTGACGCTGCTCAGATTGGCATCTCAACGCTGGCTTTGCTGTTGTTATGGCTGAAGATGTGCCGGACATCGCAAGCACTGCCGCTCGGCCGAGTACGTTCGTAACCGTGTGGATATGCGTCGTGCTGACTCGAACCCTGTCCGGTTAGAGGGCTGGCAAGCGCTCTGTCCAGCTTACGATAAATTCATCAGTAGCACCCACTAATTGTGGACGCTGGGTAAATCCACTCTCTGACCCGGTGTTTTGTAGCTTTGTATTTTGCTTGGTGGACTTTGCGATCCCCATAAGGGCTCATCGTGATAGATGGTGTCCCTCAAGACTCTCTTTACTAATTATTCGCGGACTCCAGCGACATGCCCGTCAGTGAGCGTGAGCGCTTGCGGATCCAGCTTTATATTCGAGCACAGTAATGCCTGTAGCGGACTGGTTGTGACGTCGAGCTTTTCAGATGTACGGTCTAGTTAATATTAATGCACTGTATTTGCAGATTAGCAGTAATAAGCAGTCGCGCGCCACGGATGGGATAGACAAAGGGACAAAGGGCGAAGTTACTATAGGCCCGCGATCAGATGACAGACGATGGCCACGGCCTTAGCGCATCATCAATTTGGATGCTCTCGCTTGGAAGCGTTCTGCACGCATTCGCTGTTCTCAAAGGGGCAAGGGTTTGCACCGCCGCTTCGTGGAGCTTTCCTGCCGTGTATTTATCAGCGATTTCTCAGTCCAAGGACGCCTACCAGGCCGGCTGAGTCCCCGAGAATCCAAAATCCAGAATCCAGGGTCATGGTGTTATACACTACCGTGACCTTGACCAGAAATGAGCACCATTCAAGCTATCCAAGTTCCGTATCGCACCGCCCCGACGTTGTCCTGCTTTCCCGTAGTATTGTTTCCGTGATCTCCGTGCATAGGGGGGTGCTACCGTGGCCAAAGACAGCCTCCGTCGAGCTGGGAGAAACGGACTCACTGGCGCTGATGCCTCATTTGCCTGGGCCTGCCCAGGGTCAAGGGAACTTGAACTGGACTCTCTGAGCCAGTCCGCCCGTCCTCCGTCGAAACAAAAACAATATTATGCTGTCCAACACTATTACACCCTGCCCGTCACTAATATTGGTAGGGTCGTTGTCAACTCAGGGGCTGGATTTGTCGCTCGATCTCTCGCCTTGTGTTGTGAACGAGAAGCTCTAGATAGTACGTGTAAGAAGTAAACCTCGGCAACCTTGAGCGAATAGTAAAGATAGAAGTGCTCGAAGTGCCATGGTGTCTGTCCTATCGGACGGTTGGAGGAGCGGCAGACGTCTGTCTGCAGTGCCTACGCTACTAGTCAAATGCAACCGGCTTCGTAGCGTCGGACCTCTCATGGCCGTGCTACCGCACGCATGCTAATGTGATGATAGAGATCGTGCACGATGATATATGCAGTGCCTAGTGTCCAACGAGGGGCAAGCACGGGAGAGGCGTACTCAACGCTAGCGAATGAGACTCAGGATGAGCTGAGGCTGGAGCGAGGGCTGGAGCTACAAACCTGAATGTAAGGCATCGGACGAGGGGAACAGGAGGGAGAAACAAGCTCCTGAGAAGATCTTTCTTACTATACGAACCTGACCTCACGGAAGCTGGGTCAAAGGTCGCGACGAACAGCTGTGGATTATGGTTGTTGTTCTGAACAGAGCGTTGGCTATCACGCTATACATACTGGGCCAGGCGCACAATCTTGGTCACACACCATATAAAATACCCTTGTATCTCGAGCTTCTTGGTCATGTGTACGGCGCCTGAAAATTCGAAGAAACCGAGCGAAAAGCGTGAGCTACCAAGGTTGTGTGACACGGACGGTACCGAGCATAGATCTTGAGGTAACCCCATATGCTCTGATCTCCTAACGAATTTCAGGACGCCCTAAGGCTAGAGTGGCGCATATCTAGCAGTATAAGGCGACATTAAAGGTGTAGTAAGGCAAGGGGCGAATCGAGAAGTGACGCAAAGACTTGCGTGAAGACGCTCAGCTGTCGCGAGCTCCGCGGGAGCATGATGGCCCGGAGGCCGCTTTCGTGAGGACCAAACGCCCCTGGGCGTCAACCACGTGTCAGCCAGTGCGAGGCAGACGTGACGACGACTGCGGTGAGGACCTTGATTCTGCTCTTCCAGTCTCTGTCCCGTTTACCTGGGGGAGATCTTACGTTGCGCCCAGCTTCCCCGACTTACGGTCTTCTCGTCAGCAAGAAATAGCTTTCTCAAGCTGACCTAACGAAAATGGATAGACGGGGGAGAACGCTCTGATCGACGAGCTCTGCCAAATCTCGACTCTACAGCACTTGCGCTAAATTATCCCTCGGGCCCGTTGATGCACATAATCCGAGTCCCGCGTATAGATCAGGGCCGACATCCAGTAAACCGGGATTCAAGGAGCCTCTTGCTGATAATGGATGAGATTCAGATAGTCGTACGTGCTTCGTACCAAAGTTCTCGCAAGCTGCTGATAGCTTATCCGCATGTTCGCTAGGTGACGACAGCACGGAAACCCGTTGAGACGTTCAGCTGAATGACGCAAACATGCGTTCGACCGGAAAGCCCCATGCTGACGCTTAATCTCGTTAGGTATTTGTCTGCCTGGATCTCATGAGGTACGACTATTGTTTACCCCTTCATCACCATGCACCTGAGATGATGTTTGCATACCCCTCTCTGCTTTGAAAGCATTCGCGCGACAGACGGGGTGGCCGTTGCCACGTTTGTGCTCCCTTTGGAAGGTCCTGGCCCTTATGCAAGGTTCCAAGCGTTCTGAAATCTCACTAGATTGCTTCAATACCCGATAATCGTGCTACGAGGAACGAACTCGGCCTTTGACCAACTGACCTCGGTCTCTCTCTAGCTCCTTTCGCCTTTACCAGGGCCGATACAGTAGCTAGCATCGTCGCGCTTCGTTCCGAACAAGTCTCGCACATGAACCGTGGCCACCGCCTCGGAGTCTCTCGGCTGAGTCTCTCTTTCCCAACGGGTTTGCATCCACATGGCGCGAATGACTCTGAACGCCGTCGGTACAGTCCTCATTCAGCATGTTCCCTCCGATCGCTTACCGAATGCCTTACGCCCATTCCACAAGCTATATTTTCGGTCGTAGCATTCTTTTTACTTGCTGGGAACACGGCCGTACCCGAGCCAACATATTGGCAAACTATGGGGGCTCGTCTACCTGTGTTGGTGATGCTTGTTTCATTCCAGCTCGCCTCTACTCTCCTTATGAAGCACCGTAATTGATCATGTCGATTTTCCGACTAAGGGGTGACGAGGCCGCAATCCATTGGTCGTGCTGCGAGTATAGGAGAACGTCCTGCAATTCCCTCTTGCATACAGGGTGCTCGTTCAAAAACGACCGAATACGCAGTCGAACTGGACATTCAGAATTAATCTTTCTCGCTGTCATTCTCTGATATGCCTGTGTGGATCTGTGTTTGACCTGTCGATGCCGGCTGACAGGACCGCAGCCATGCACTGCCGAAGGCGACTAAAGATGCCGGGCTATATCGTAGGTACTCGCGAGGCTTATGGTGGGCTTACCTGGACAAAGACGTATTCGTACCCATCTGGAGCGCGTCTGAGCGGCATTTCTGCGATGTGCCTGGACGGCGTCTGTGGCATGCTCGGATGTCTACGCACTCAAATCGCTCGTGAGAGCGTCATAAGCGTCCCTGTGCTTTGCAAAGCGTTTCCACCGCCGTTGATTGGAGGCGTCGTCCTAGAATTTGTTTCGTCTGTACCTGGGGTCAGGGCACACAAGCCCTCCGTGGGATTTGGCGCGCGACGTCGGATTGCTTGTAGGTACGTGGGATATTGCGTGCGCCGAGTGGTCTTACGAGCCGGAGCCGGATGTAGGGCGACTTGTCTGCAGACGCTCAGCTTCGAAGCCGGAACACAAGGTTCCTGTGCGCGTGGAAACATAATGCTTATTTTTCCCTGCAAGACGAAGATTGCGAAGATTAGCACTTGTTCCGATCGGTCCGAGTCTGCCTCTACGCTCGGTGGACTTTGGTCGAGAGGTATACTTTGCCCGACCAAGCAAGCTACACCAGGTCTCGATGCTTACGAATAGCGTAATTAGGGCTCGATTAGGGGCTTCCGGCTTCGGGCCGTTGCCAGTGCTGCGACGCTGACGTGGACGGAGATACAGGATTGACCGGCCGTGCTGCAGAAAGCCGAATCTGGACCGCTTAGTTGACTTTTTGAATAGATCCTTCGGACGTAATTCGTTCCTGGACGCGTGAGTCGCGGCATTTCCGCCCTGCCCCACCCAGAAGCGACCGTCGAGGAACAACCAGCGCTAGCCATGTGTTCACTCGTGGTGGCGCACGAAGACGAGGCTCAGAAGAATATGTGCGAAGAGAAGCCCTTAGTAAATCCCGACAAGACGGAACATTAAGCTTGCACGAAAGCCGACGAACTAACCTTTACCATCGTTTTTGTGCCACCTTTTCTCTGAAGGTTTTAGGCGTTTACGACCACTGAATTCATGCATTCCCACAGTTCCGGCTGGCCTCGATGCTTGATGAGCGAGTGCGGCCGTGATCACCGGCTTATAGAGATGGTACGCATAACACTGCGGCATCCTCTTTTGATGATTCTCATGGCTCAGCGCCGGGAAACGGCACTCGCCCCTCACACGTGCTCGCTTGAGCCGCAATAATGGACTTGATGCCTTAGAGCACACCCAGCTGCCTGCGGTATAAAGCCTGTGTCATCCAGCTCTTCTCTCTCCAGGACCTTTCTGGTATCCTTTCTCTTCTTGGGCACCTCTCTCAATGAATACGTGGTCGCTCTTCTCTGTTGCTCTCTTCTTTGCGCATGCCTTGGCGGCGATTGGTCCCAGTGCCACGCTGACCCTCAGTAACGTGCAACTGTCTCCCGATGGAAACAGTCGCGAGTAAATCCAACTGCTACATTCTTCTGCTTCGACTGCTGATTGTCCTTGTTAGTACCGTCGTTGCGAATGCTCAGTTCCCCGGCCCTCTCATTACTGGTAACAAGGGCGCCTCGTTTTCGCTCAACGTGATCGACAACCTTAACGACACAAACATGGATTTGGTGTCTTCCGTTGTAAGCTTCTTTGCTGTCAAATTAAGTTCAGGGCTGACGATTTTTGTAGCATTGGCACGGACTATTCCAGCACGGGACTGCGCACGCAGATGGACCTTCGTACGAATTCTACTCGTGAGCTCGAAGTACTCTCTGATATTCCATTAGTTTCGTGACTCAGTGCCCTCTGATTCCGGGAGAGTCCTTCAACTATCAGTTCTCGGTCCCAGATCAAGCCGGTTCGTAATTTTATTCGTCAATCTGAACTTCTTTCTTGACCCGTTGGCGTAGGGACGTATTGGTATCACTCGTAAGCGCCTTCTCTCGCTTTTTACTCTTCGCAGCATTGACTGGGGCTTCCCAGTCACTACCGCAACCAGTACTGTGATGGCCTCCGCGGACCACTCGTAATCTACGATCCCAGGGATCCAAATGAGTCACTCTACGATGTGGATAACGGTAAGTATCCCCTGTTCATCAGCGTTGCAGTATTCAGCGTTTTATTCCATACAGACTCGACAGTTATTACTCTTGCCGACTGGTACCATTACTTCGTTAGTCCTGGTGACTTTTTTTGACCTTTTAGAGTCTTAATCGTTATCCAGTCTACCAATCCGGTTGTCCCTCCTGCGCCGAGCACCACACTGATCAATGGCAAGGGGCGCTTTTCCGGTGGGCCCCTGGTAGACTTGGCAGTTATCAACGTTGTCAAAGGAAGCCGGTTCGTATAATCTATCAAAAGCAGGTTTCAGCTAGCTGATAATTCGCGTCCCAGCTATCGCTTCCGCCTCGTCTCGATTTCTTGGTAGGCGTCATGTAATCTATGTATGAGCTCAGCGCTAACGCTGTGCAGCGACACCAATTTCATCTTCTCGATTGATGGCCACCAGTTTACGGTCATCGAAGTCGATGGTGTCAACCACCAACCTCTCTTGATAGACAACGTGCAGATTTTCGCAGCCCAACGCTACTCCTTGGTCATGGCTGCTAACCAGCCGGTCGGAAATTATTGGATTCGCGCCCAACCGAACAACATAAACGCTTCCTTCGCCAATGGCCAGAACAGTGCCATCCTTCGCTACTCCGGCGCTGCAGTCGCCGATCCGACCTCCACGAGCTCACTCAGCCTCCCGCTTGCCGAGCAGAATCTCCATGTGAGTCGCAGAGATATATCCCAATTAGCTCGGGTAGCTGACGTTCTACAGCCACTCACTGACGCGGTCCCTCCCGGTCTTCCTGTCCCTGGTGGTGCTGATATCAATATTCAGCTTCTTGTCTCCTTCGTAAGTGGGTACGGTGTGCCTACGATCTATTGCGTTGACCTTCTGCTGCGCAGAACGGTACTGCTTTCCTTGTCAACGGCGTCCCCTTCCAAGCACCGTCTGTGCCAGTTCTCCTCCAGATCCTGAGCGGCACTCCCGCCAATTCACTCCTTCCCAGTGGCAGCGTTTTTTCGCTTGCCCGTAACAAGACCGTTGAAATTTCCATCCCCGGTGGTGTTATTGCTGGGCCTGTGCGTACCTGCTCTGTCTTTTCACACGATTTTTAGGCTGACACGGGCTCAGCATCCCGTTCATCTTCACGGTCATGTATTCTCCGTCGTGCGCTCGGCCGGGAATTCGACGTACAACTTTATCAACCCCCCTCAGCGCGACACCGTCAGCATCGGCACCGCAGCGACCGATAACACGACGATTCGCTTTGTCACTAACAACCCTGGCCCGTGGTTTATGCATTGCCACATCGGTATGTTTCAATTATTTCCTCCCGTGCTGCCGCTCACTGATAACCCAATAAGACTGGCACTTGAACACCGGTTTCGCCGTCGTCATGGCTGAGGACGTCGCGGATATTCCATCCGTCGATCGTCCCCCTTCTTCTTTCAACAACATTTGCTCGAACTACAATACCTATGCGGCGGCCAACGGCCTCTCACCTTAAGCACGGTCCGTTTGTGCACGCATCTGATATCGGCGTTTATCTACCTCGAATTTGTCTCTAGCTCTGCATTCCTTCGGGCTTCTTTGGTTTTTTTCCGGCTTGACATCATCACTGTCTTTTTGTACTGTTTTCTGGACTTGTTTTGGCATCAGCGATAATATGTGTATATAGCACATCTGGGTTACCTTTCCTTTTGGTGACATGGTTTCAGGGCGCTCCCTGTATTAGTTGGTAATAAAAATAAACCACAACTGAAGCAATCCACGATATTGCTCAGTCCCTTTCATCGTCCAAGATCGCGATGGCTCGTGGAGAAACAAACATGAAGTGCAGCGAAGGATGGGATACGGAGACAGTTGGGCTTCAGTTCACTGAAATGCGCAAGCGAGCGTTCAATAGGAGGTGATGAGATTTATCTTCACAATTGTACGAGCTTTATGAAAACGAGTCAAGAGCCTAGGGAAAACGGTAGGTATCGGGATCCGGCAAATCGAGGTGGCGTGCCGCGAGTAATAGGGGCAGTGAGCATGGAGGCGACTCTTCACACAGTACTTGATCCGAGAAGTGGCCCTGCACGATGCGAAGGTGCGAGGGGCTATCCACAGAGCGTGTCGCCTGCTCGTGGTGGTAGTCACGGTCGCTATCCTAGATACACGGGGTGACGCGGCATGTACTCTGCCCCGGACCACGTGCTACCCCTACTCCAACGAGCCATTTGCATTGTTCTCCCGCTCTCCGTCCCGGTCTTCCGTGTGCAATGCCTCATTAGTGTCATATCTGTACGCGTTTTGATCATGAGTCTTTGCACGAGTCCCTCTCTCGGCTCTTCTTGTGGCTCTTTGCACAACAGCCTTTCACACATGGACATGGTAGGTTGAGGGCTACCAATAACTTATCACAAGATAGATTACGTTCTGTTCATTAATTGATATGAGTGCCCTTGTACTTCACAAGAGAACTCGGAAGGAAAAAAAGGCACTAGAGTACCAACCCTGCTTAGTCCAACAGGAGATACTATGATGACGAGAGTGGGATTCGAACCCACGCCCTTTCGGACCAGATCCTTAGTCTGGCGCCTTAGACCGCTCGGCCATCTCGCCTTCGATGGAGACGAAGACCAAGAATACCACAGCATAGGAACACGGTTTACAGACCACGTGAGCGTGACGAGCACGTGACTGTCGCGTTTGGAATTAGGGACGCGCGCCAGACGAGAATTCACAATCGCTCACGAGCAACGAAGATGAGCACATTCGATCTTCGCGAGGAGCTCGAGGCGCTCCTTGACATCTCTACATACCAAATAGACAACGAGCACGATGTGCGTTCTATGAGCGTCAGGGAGATCGACACCCTCCTTCAGCGTGCGTATCGGTTGCTTTTCGTTTGTCTATATGTTTGAACGTGTTCGACAGAGGCTGTCACCTCTATCGCCGACGACTACTCTTCTATTGCCGATGGAAGCATATACGATGTCTACCGTAGCGTTCTCAAAAACGTTGATGCCGTCCCCGCCGCGCTCATAATTCAGCTTCTTGACTCGCTCGCCTCCGGCTTTCAATTCGCCATTGATGCCACCAATGCCGACGTCGACCGGCTTGAGCAAGACGATCTCTCTGAGCGAAAGGCTGTTCTTGACATCTATGGTTTTCTCTTGAACTGGTTTGTCATCTCTGCCGACAAAGTCAAGGGGAGCGGTGAGGACACATCCATCGCGCCGAAGCCGAGACGCGGTCGAGGTGGCAGGGCTGCTGCCGCGGGAAGGGCAGCAAAAGCGGGGAAGACGGAGTGGAATTGGATAGATTATGTTGAAGGTACGCTGGCTCTGATCTGCAAAGCATTCAAGATGCGCTCGGCGAGGTTGTGGGGGACGACCGCCGACAGGGATACTTTCGTCGAGTGCGTTATCTGTATATACTTTGCTATTTGATGCTTATCGTTGCACAGCTGCATGACTCGCCCTGTGTACCGTATCATGGAGAATGAGATCTACATGAAGGTCGAAGGGATCCGCGTACAAGCTTACAAGGCCATCTGTCTCGCCGTTAAGCAGCATGGTCACGGCATCGGTGCACAGACAACCATCCTTCAATCCTTACAGTACTACGAACATCTCGCCGAGCCCATGGCTGAGCTGCTTTCTTGCCTGGCTAAGGAATTCGACCATACTCAACTCGGCGACGAGATCTTGCGTGAGGTTGCTGCCAAGGAGTTCAATTCTGCAGACAACACGGGGCCGAAAGCTTTCTCCCGCTTTTTAATCCGCTTCGTCGAAATCTCTCCGCGCAGCGTTCTTAAGCAGCTTAGTCTGCTTTTGAATCAACTTGACTCCGAGGTCTGCTCCCTGTGCATTATTTTGCGTTGTTCTGTCTAATCTTCAACAAGGCATATCAAATGCGCAACGCTATCGTTGAAATCCTTTGGTTGCTTATTAAGGAGCTCGATAGCGTTGAAGACGACTCTAATCTGAAGCAGATCAATCGCCTCTTTCGTCGTCTCTATGACCGTACAATGGACACCTCATCTTATGTTCGTGCCAGAGTGTTCAACGCTTTCGCCCGCATTTGTGAGAAGGGCACGTTGAAACGGCCGTATCCCAAGCACAGGCTCAAGATGGCAGAGTATGCTTACGACGCCTTGGAGGACAAGACGTCGACCGTGCGCAAGAGCGCAACCACCTGCCTTATCAGGCTCATCCAGACGCACCCATGGGCTGTAATGAAGGAAGACGGAGGCTTGCTCAGTTTTAGGTATTTCGACACGAAATATAAGCAGGCGCAGGCGCAGCTGGAGAAAGAGAGCGCCAAATACGATCAGATGATCAATCCAAGTGGTGCAGAAGGGGAGGAAGAAGAGGAGACCGAAGACTCGTCAAGGCCGAAGAAGAAGCGGTTTGTTTTCTCGCGGACGAATGTTGTTCATTCCTGATGGTTTGCATGATAGCGAACGGCGGCGTGCTGAGGATGACAGTATGGATGTTGACGCTGAGAACGAGGACAGTGCATCTGAAGCTGACAGCATCATGGACCAATCCGAAGAGGAAGAAAAAGAGGTGGAGGCCGAAGGAGGTGGAGAAAGCGCGCCAAAGCGACACAAGAAGAGGGGAAAGCAGAAGGCACGCCGGTCGGGTATCCCAGACTCGAGTAACCTCAGCGCAGATCAGATGGCCGTCCTCGACCTACAACACAAGGCGAAAAAACAAGCAAGCTACCTCACGGGTTACTATGAGGACGCAACTTTCTTTGCATCTCACGTCAGTAAAGCGTCTGCCATCCTGTTGCAATTGCTGGGATCGAAGAGCAAAGCCGAAGTACTAGAGGCAATGGAGTTCTTCCGTATCGCCTACGATCACAAGATCGACAATGCTGTGGTATGTACTTATCAGTTTCTACTGGCACACTGTCCCTTAACTTGTCGCTCCTGTTTTGCAGGGTGGTATCAAGAAGATGCTCCACCTCATCTGGTCGAAAGACAACAGCTCGACGGTCGAAGATGGCAAGGAGCTCAAAGGTGTACGACAACGTCTGCTCGAGTGCTATAGAAACCTGTACTTCGATGCCATCGAAGGCCTCACTCCCCGAGAGCAAGTTAGCCGCATTACCAAGAACATGATTGAGTACGTTCTTTGCTCCCTTCGTAACAGGACAGAAGTTAATCTATGAAATCATCGTAGGCTCACGTATGATACAAGCCTGGCGGAGCTAACCAGTCTAGAAGAAATGATGCGCTACATGATGGAGGACAACCAGATTCACCACGACATCATCTCTAAGTTGTGGCAAGTTTACGGTAAGCATATGCATTACCTGTCGCCGTTTCCGCGTCCATCGCCTCACCGTATTGACAGGCTCTCCTCGCCCATTGCCAAAGCAGCAACGTCAGGGCGCTATCATTATCCTCGGAATGCTCGCGCTAGCCAACACGAATGTCGTGCGCGACAAGGTTGACATGATGCTGGAAATTGGGCTTGGAAAGTGGGGAAAGGTTAGCGGTCGTCGTTAGAACGCAACGCGAAGCCTAATTCTGATGTCCGTTCCACAATCTCCAGGCCGATCTGCTTCTTGCGAAGTATACATGTGTCGCGCTGCAACGCCTGAACGGCAGTGCGAAGAAGGTGAAAGGTACGCCCTTCCCTGCACAGCTCCCACACTCAGGTGTATCTGATCCATTTGCAGGCTCACTTATGGACAATACTATTCGGTACAGCATGGATAATCCCATCTTCAAGAAGCTTCAAGAGGCCATCGAAACGCCCTGTCGCTCTCGTGACTGGTTCGCGTTCTCAGAGCAGGCGATCAACACCGTCTATGCGCTCGGCGATCATCCGGAAGAGCTCGCAAACACACTGATAAAAAATCTTACCAGGCGCGCGTTCACTTCTGTTGCGCAAGTGCCTCGACCGTCACCTGCACCCCCATCGTCCTCCGCCGCGCGACCAACCTCGGCTACTCCGGCACCCGCAGCGGATGCCGACCCGATGGATGAAGACACTCCGGCAATTGAGCCTACACAAGACTCGGAGGAGACTCCAGTTCCATCCAGCTCAGCGACGCCCGCATCGGAATCGCAGGCGCCGATTGATGAGGCTGGTGACGCGTTTCAACTAGCTCAGCTGCTGTTTGTCGTCGGCCACGTCGCGATCAAGCACATCGTCCACCTCGAGCTGATCGAGAGGGAGTGCAAGCGACAAAAACAAGAAACGGAGCTTGGTGGGCATTCTTTTGTCAGTCAGTGACACCAACGGCTGATTGCAAACTGCATTCAGCGGAGAAGCAAGTCGAGGGGAGCGGAGATACCACGGCTAAGAACGAAGACGACATTGACCAAGTTGCAGGGAATGCGGAGGACGAGATCGGCGAGCGGATTCATGCAGTTCGTGAGACGGAGCTGCTGTATGGGGAAAAGTCGCTGCTGGCCATCTACGGAAACTTATTGATCAAAATATGCGGTCAGCCGCACAAGTACAAGGTGTGTATCTGAAACATTTCGTGTCCTTGCCGAGGCATGCGTTAACGCTTCCTTCACCTGCTAGGATCCAACCTTGCGTGCCGCGGCGACGCTGGCGTTCAGTAAGTTCCTCTGTGTGAGTTCCAAGTTCTGCGATGAGAACCACATGCTGCTCTTTCGGCTGCTTGAGACAAGCAAGGATGCAAATATCCGGTCGAACATAGTCATCGCGCTCGGCGACGTCGCGGTTTCGTTCAGCACGATCATCGACGAGAGTCTGAACCAGCTCTACCGCGGCCTGACGGACGAGAACCTGATCGTTAAGAAGAACACGCTCATGGTGCTCACGCATCTCATCCTCAATGGCATGATCAAGGTCAAGGGACAGCTCGGGGAGATGGCCAAATGTTTGGAGGACGAGGAACGGCGCGTGTCGGACCTCGCGAAGCTCTTTTTCACCGAGCTCTCGGGGAAGGACAACGCAATCTACAACAACCTGCCCGATGGTGCGTGCGGCCCCCGTCCCGTGCTTCCCTTCTTTTCTGACATGCTTATCCGGGCGCGTGCGGCGGTAGTGATCAGCCATCTGTCCGTCGGCGAACACGCGATGGACGAAGAGGCGTTCCAGAACACGATGCGGTACATATTCACATTCATCGAGAAGGAAAAGCAGGCGGAGAACATCGTAGAGAAGCTCTGCCAGCGCTTCCGGACCGCCGAGGCAGCGCGCCACTGGCGCGACATCGCGTTTTGCCTCTCGCTGCTACCCTTCCGGTCCGAGCGCTCGCTCAAGAAGCTCATCGAGGGCCTGCCGTCCTACCGCGACAAGCTGCACGACGAGGGCGTGTACGCGCGTTTCCAAGAGATCCTGAGTAAGACGAAGGGCACTAAGTCGGGCAAGCTCGATGCGAACATACACGAGTTCGAGAAGGTGCGCCCACCGTCGACTGTCCTCTTCCTCGGCGGCTGCTGCCGGCTCCCGGTTGCCCTGTTTGCGGGCCCGGCGTGACTGAAGCCAGCTGACGTCGTTTTGCGGGCCAGATCCTGGATGAGCACCGCCAGAAGGGCGAAGACGAGCAGGCGCTCGAGAAGCGCGTCGAGACGAAGAAGGCGCAGGCCAAGAAGCGTGCAACGCGGCGGAGTACGTGCCCTCTCCCGTCCTCTATGTCTCCTCCGTCCCTTTACGCCCGTCCCGTCCCGTCCCTTTACCTTCCCTCCTCTCCTGCTTGCCGCGCGCATCTCGCCTTTTTTCGCCTTCATGCTCCCCGTCCTTTCACGCCTCCTGTTCTAATTGTAGCCGGCTCACCGGTGTTGCGCCGACCTCTCCCCGTTTGCGCACTCGTCCGTTGCGAGCCTATGTTGTCATGCCCAGGCCCCATCTACCCTTTACCCTACCCCGACCGGCCCCGTGCTCTCCCACCCTTCCCACCTTCCCCGTCCCCGCATCCGCCCGCTGACCCGTCTCTCGTCTCCACAGACGCACGCACGAAGAAGCAGCCGACGCCCATCGCCGAGGAGGCCGAGTAGCGCCTCCGCCTGTCCAATCTCACTGTCAGCACTAACCTTGAGCCCGGCTGTCGCCTAGGCTTTACTGTATCCCGTCGTATTGTACCTGTTCTTCGTTCGCTTTGCCTGCTGTCGTACCCCCGTCCTGTTGTTGTACTTTATCACGCACGATATTAGCACGCGCGCACCCTGAATCCATCTGTCTTCTCTTCCATCTTGTCGCAGCTTACGCGCGCGCCCGGCTCATAAAGCATGCATAAGAAAGGAGACTCCGTTATGAAATAATTGCTGTGATGGACGACTACAATACGAATAAATGCAATGCGATGGAATGCACCGGCCAATAGCACCCACGGACGGAACCGACAACACCAGCGAGACCGGCGACACACGACACGAGGCCCAACGGAATAGACAGCGGTGGAAGAGGGTGGTATGAGATAGGAGGGACTCGGCGGCGTGAAGGAGCTCGATAAGCGGGAGCGCTCTGCGAGATAGGGAGAAGGCGCTAGAGAAAGAGAGGAGTAGGGTAGAGGACAGGAGTAAATAACGAGAGTGAGCGTGACATAGATACGGCCGCATAGAGACGGAGAGAGGGTCCGGAGGAAATAGGCGAAACGAGCGTGGGCGGGTAGCAGTAGACAGAAGAGGCGTGATTCGAAACTAAGGGAGCGTGGGTTGATAGAGACAATCTGTGCGGGGCCGAGGAATAGGGAAGCTACCGTGCGGACGGAGAAGAGTGCGCTGCGAAGGCGAAAGACGGGACGGGTGGTGTGGCCTGATGCGTATACGTGGTGTGTGCGGATGTGGACGGGTGCGAGTGAGCAGTGCGTGCGAAGTGCGAGAGCGAGAGCAAGTGGTCTATGCGCGGGATGCGAGGGGTATCGGGTCCGTGCGAGCGAGCGAGCGTTCGTGAGCCAAGGAAGCCAACAGCGGTGCGGGTGGGTCCAGGCGAGCGCTTCATCGGGCCGGCGCCATCTGCGCCGACTCTCCTAGCATCTCCTTCGACGGCCCACCGAACGACACCCGCCCCTCGCCTGCCCCTGACGTCGGGCTATCCGCGATCGCGCTCGCCGGCGCCCACGGCACGCCCTCTTTCGTCCACGCCGGCGCATCGTCCGCGCTTCCGTTGCCGAAGGCCGCATTTGCACTTCCGTTGACGAAGGCCGCATTCGCACTTCCGTTGGTGACGACCCCATTCGCACCTCCATTCGCGCTCGCAGGAGCCACACGCACATCCGCAGACGAAGCGAAGCGCGCGCCGCCACCCCCACCGCGCATGATAGCCTTCATAAACGCGATGAAGCGAGTCGCATACTCCTCGGGCGGCACGGGCGAGATCTTATGCTATATGCGTCCGGCCGTCAGCGCTTTCCGGACGGTAGAGCGGAGGAGATGGGGAAGAAAGAGCAAAGGGCACGAGGAAGAAGAAGACGGCAACGCACTCTATCCGCCCTGAGCCCCTTCCAGAAGTGCTCTGCCTTCTTCGCGACAGTGTAGGGCGTGAGGATATCGATGACGCCGAGGTAGTAGATCGTATCCATTGGCGCGTTGCGCTCGTCTGTCGCGCGCAGGCCGCCTTCGTCTTGGTAGAAGAGGAAGTGCTGGATGGGGGTGGGGACGTCAGCGGTGATACACATACGAGAGGGGTGGCGGGAACGGAACGAGAGGGGCGACAGTGCACCGGACCCGCAACAAAAAGGACGGGGAGAGCAACAACAGAGAAAGACGCGCACCTGCCTATCGCCCGTATCCTCCTCCGGCAAAATCCCTCCAAGGCGCTGTAGATGAAGATCCGACGCGCGCATCGCGCGACGAACCGCGCTGGCTTCCGGTGAGCGGGAAGACGTCGGCTGGCGGCTGAACGCAGGGACGTCGGGCTACGTCGACGCCGCGTGAGAGATATCGAAGGGAAAGGACGAAGAGGGGAGACGCACCGAGAACACTTTGAGCGTGTTCCTCCGGACGTTGTCGCGGTTCCCCCTCTGCAGATTGTGTATCCCGATGAGCAGCGAATAGTCCATGACGCCCAGCTCGTCGAGGAACTGCGCGTCCCTCCGGATCTGCTCGGCGAGGAGCGCGCGCTTCTCCGGTCCCAGCTCCAAGCTCTTTCCGCGGCGGATCCAGTTCAGATCCTTGAGGACCGCGCGGGGATTCCGCGCGGCGCGCTCTTCGCTGTAGAGCCGGCCGACGGTGGAACCTTTGAGGTCGTACGTCTCGTGGATGTCTTTATGCGCCGGGAAGAGGTTGTTCATGATCACGAAATGGATCTTGCGACCCCTGGGCAGCTTGACCCTGTGCAGCCCGTAAAAGCGGGACAGGAGCGTGTGCGGGTTCTCGCGGACGTGCGCGTAATAGCGCGGGAGGACGGCGCGCAGGAAGACGTGCTCGGCGCGTCGGATCGTCTTGATGATGAAGCGGTAGTCGCGCGAGAAGTAGAAGAACGAGCCGGATTTTCCCGGGGAGCCGAGTTCGGAGAGGATGTATTTGGCGGTGAGGGAGAGGAGGTAGTCGGCCGGGTCGAGTCGGAAGTAGTCTTCGCGCAGCTCGCGGAAGACCCACGGCGCGTAGTCTTTGAATTTGAAGTCGTATTTGGCGGAGGGCGTGAGCTCGTTGCCGATACTGCGTGCGGACGCATGAGCGGTCGCATTCGCAAAGAAAAGTAGGAACGGACGAGGACGCACATGTCGAACGAATACTTGTGCCGCGCCGTAAAATCTTCCTGCGTCAACGGCCGCTTAATCTTCGCCTGATACCTCGAGACGGCGATGCGTATCCCGGTAAGCATATTGTACATCAACACATAGTTGACGTGTCCCTCGCCGATGACGTTCCCGACGACGGCGCCGGGCTCCTCGCCAACGCTCGCACCGCCCGTCGCCGCGCGCCGCTTCGACTGCCGCTCGCGCCGGATTTGCTCTGCCTGCTGCTCGATGTCGTCCGCGAGCGCAGGCGGCACTTCGAGGTCGTCTGCCGTCGGCGCGGGGGCCAGAGTGCTGTGCGAGCGTGCGCGCACACCGCCGACGGTATTCCAGCGTGCCAGGCGTCCTGCATATAAGGCGTCAGAGGCGTCGGGCGCCGTCGGGTGCCGAGTGTGTGCGCCGAGGGCGTGAGGCGCCGGAGCGGCGCGCGGATCGGAGAGAGCGCGGGCGAGCGTCGAAGGTCCGGCGGCGGAGGCGGAGGCGGAAGCGGCGGAGGACTGAGAAGTGCGCGGTGCGCGGGGAAGGTCGAACGTGACACCGGCCGGGGCGGCGCTCTCGGAGGCTGCGGCGCGCATGGCGAGTGCACGGGGTGGTGTGACGTCTGGAGGGCGGAGGCGGGTGTGGACAGGGGCAGAGAGGGGCCTCGGTGCACGAGAGATGGACGGGGGAAGTGGTGCGCCGAGTTCTGGCGGCGACTCGGACAAAACAACGGCAGGACCCATTTTTTCAGGCGTGAGGACGAGCTCTGCGTGGCCATCGCTGGCAGGGGGCGACGGCGGAGGCGGGCCGGCAGCCTGCGTCGGCGTTTGTGGGCTGTCGTCGGGCTCGTCGACGTTGACGTCGGTGCGAGTACTGAGACGAACGACTGGCTTTCCGGACCTGGCGAGGAGAGGCGGTGATGGTTGGCCGGGCTGGTACTGGACGCGGTCGTCGGTGACCTTGATGATGTGTGCGGCGGCGGCGGACTGGGCGAAGACGTGGAGCGGGCTGACGGTGCCGTCGGGGGACAGCGAGCCAGGCGTCTGATACGACGAACGATGCGACGGCGTCTGCGAGGGCGCCGTTGCGTACGACGACGCGGCAGAGGAGATGCTGCTCAGGCGGTCTGGGCGCGAGAGTCGCTCGGGCAGGGGCGGGGTCAGGGAGAACGCCCGCTCGGCCGTGGCCATCGTCGAGTGGCGAACAGAATAAAATAATACGGCGAATCTTCGAGGACGAGCAGAACAACGACGACGACGGGGACGAGGACGAGGACGAGGACGAGGACGAGGACGACGGTTGTGGCAGAGAGTGAAGGGTGGGACGACGACGGCGACGACGCGGGCCGCGGCGCAGGCCGTGAGAACGCGCCAACCTCCGCTCGCAGCTCAGCAAGTCCACCGTCGCTCTCTGCCATCTCAATCTCCATCTCGTCCTGCTTTGTCCTCCGTTTGTCCGATTCTACGACCCTGCACGGCTCTTCGTCTTCGCCTGACAATATTAATGACATACAATGTTCTCAACCTTCCGGCACCAGCGAACCGCCGGCCAACTACCAACGGCGTCCCAGCCCCGCCTCCGCTCCCACCCTCCTATTCACCTCCTCCGTCCCACCCCTAACTCTCACTCTTGAAATCTTCTCCAATCCATGCCCTAGGGGTTTTCATCAAAACATACGGCCGTCCGCGCCATCAATCTGTTTACCTCTTGCCCCGCCGCCAGCACAGCTCCCGCCCCCTAGGCACACCGCGCGGCCCATTCCGCCAGATACCCACGCGCGATCATCGTCATCGCACACACACACACTAACAATGACAGTTAACCCAGCGCACATCAACTTAACGCCGTGCTGTACAACAACTTAACGCTACTAGCGAATACGCACTGCGGGGCTGTGTTACCCGCCGTTCCGGCCGATCCCGCGATTATCCCTCTTGTTCCCTAGACGGCAGGTCCTGCTTCTGCCTGCCACCCGGTAGCAGCCCAGACGCGGCTTCTGCTTCTCTATACCCGACTCCGCTGCCAGTGTCCCGCCGACACCAGCCAGGCCCCGTCATCCTCCGGAACCTCCCGGCCGTTACAATACGACGCGGCCGACGGCGGAACCTCTGTGCGATACGTCCGTCCTGAGCGCCATCAGTCAAAACACCGTCCTGCACAAGCAGGCTCTTTTCTCCTTCTGCAACGGAGAGATGCTAGTGGTACAGGGAAGCCCGTCGTATGCAGGAACGATCGCTGTCGGTCGTCTGTAGGTCTACGGAATGCCTGATTCATCGTCACGACGAGCGACAGCTCCATCGGTCGCGGTATCAGAAACGTCTTTGGCACGGAGGCGCGTCTTGTTCGAGAGGCCCATTGCAAAGCGAGCCTTGCGGCCGCCCGGTCGATCATTGTGTTGCGAGACGCGATGGACAGTCGACGAATGCACCAAAGTCGTCAGCGAGGATCTCATCGAAAATCGAGCGACGGTTTCACCGTCTGCGACGTCAGAGACGCATTCGGAATGAGGCGCCATCAACGCTCGACGACGCGTCGCATGCTTCACCAAGAATCTCGCCACAGCCGAGCGACAGCTCCATCGTCCGCGACATCAGAAACGGTCTCAGCACGGAGGCTTGCTGACGCTCGGGTCGTCCATCACGAAAGGAGGCTAGTGTTTGGCCTCTGCATCGCTGTATCCAGAGATCCTTGGACCCTCGACGTCGCACCACATCCCTTACCGAAAAATGGAGCCTACTTTCGCGAGCGTTGGCGCCCGGTTTGGCACTCTCTAATGAATGAATGCGCGCTCCGTCGCTCCCAGTCGTCTGTAGGCCGAGTCTTGTTGCAGCATAGTGGCTCGGCCGTACGGTTCCCGCCACCCGCGTTATTTTTCGGCGTTTTCCGCCACGCTTGTTTCGACATGCCGTGCTTCCCCCCCGCGGAAACATGTTTGTTTTGCAGGCGAATCTCTACTGAAGAATAAACCGAAAGCGCATAGAGCGCCACCTTGTGTCGCCTTTGGTAAGATCTTCCCGCCAAAACCTGGTCTTATGGTGTACAGGTCAGGCAATGTATAGAAAAATGAAAGAACGAATACTATGGATTCAGCTGTATGCGGTTTTGCCACTGCAATGGATGGTCCCGCGCCCCCAGGAACGAATGCACTCCTTCATGTGCGGCGTGAAGCGAGCCCGCTAGCGTCGCTCACCATCATCAAAACAGGATCTGTGTGTCTCCATCGACGAAGGATCCCAAGAATCCACATGAGTCCTGTCTGCTCTCCATTGGAAAAAGGGGCACAAAGGCGCCTCGAAGCGCGCCCTTTCTCACTGCGATGGGAACGGTCTGACAGGTCGCGATGCCGTCAGACAAAAATCGGAGCACGTCCTCGTCGTTCGCATGCACGACGATGCATGGACAACAACGGACCCCGCTGCGCTTGCATACTCTCCAAGCTCCAGGACCCCGCCTCCGCGACGCGATACGTTCGCTCGTCCACCTTCCTGTTCGCATATCAAAACGCCTCTGCACGGGGGCACTGCTCCTCCTACCAGTGATAGGGGGCCATCCGCGATGAGCTCTATCATACAGGATCAGCATCATGCTCGCAGAGTGGCTGCGCCCACCCGACGGCGGGGCTGCGCAACGTCGAGAAGTCTGGCGGCGGCCGCAGCGGCGGTGCGAGCTGTGGGGCGGAGTGCGGAGTGCGGAGTGCAGAGACGGACAATTGCTAACAGTCTCCCAGGAAAACCTTGGACTACAAGGCTGTCGCGCCCGCTCGAGCAGGCGGTGGCGCACCGCGTCAATCGGCGTCCCGATCCCCCGATCGCGCCTATGCTCGATGACCCCAAACGGCAGTGCTGGAGACCGAACGGGGGCATACCTCTGTATGCCGTATCTTCAGGCGCGCAGGATGACTCCGCGCGTGCGGCCCACCACGGCACTCCGGACCCGCCTGCATGGCTCGCCACCTCTTTGCGCGCCTGGCCCCGCCCGATCCCGATATACGCTTCTACTTCTCTCTTCCCAGCGTTCCTGTCACTGTCCTCCTACTACATCCCATCACGCGCGAGGCCGAGCAATATGCGGTGCGACACAGCGGGCTTCGAGGCGGCATTTCCGAGCGTATATAACCGGCCACAGGTGCTTTTTGGTTCCCGGGTGCATCACATCACGTCCGCACACTTATCTCGCGCCCTGGATCTCGTCTCCGCCGTGCGCGGATCCGGCCGTCGAGGATCTGTGGGCGCGCATGCCGACGCGACAGCGGCCCGCGCCGACGGGCGGCTTGGCGCACACGCTCGCTCTCCGTGCTGCGCTCTGCATTTTGCGCACATCTACGCAGCAGCTATCCGGCTCTGCGCGCACGCCGGCGGACGACGATCGTCGCTGTCCGTCCGTGTATCTTCGCCCGCGCTCTCTCGCGCCGGCGATCGGAGTACCGTCACTGCGTTCTTCTGCGCTCGCGCTCGGAAGAGAGCGAGCAGGCGCGCGCGCGGACGACGCCGTGGATGCTGCGCGCGACTGGACCTCGACGCGTCGACGCGGTCGCAGTGCTCGCGCACCGGCGGTCCCCAGTTCACGCGCGGGAGACCGCGGGCCCGATTCTGACGTCGGCGCGCCTCCGCGGCCCAAATCGGCACATGCGCCCGGGCGCAGCGCACGCGGCCAGAGCATGGCCAGCACTCTACCCGTATCCGCACGACACTCTGGCCAGATGAGCTCTGCACTCTATCCTCAACCGACCTAGCACGGCCGCCACCCGCGGCCGCAATGCTTCGTGCTCCCGGCCGCCCACTTCGATCTACGATGATGTACGTCGTGTCGACACTTCTCTTCGCGCGGATCAGGCGTTCGTGCGCCGCCGGAGCAGGGCTTGGACAGGAGGACGCCCGATCCACCTCAACCCGCCTGGCTTCTAGCTTCATGCTGTAATGAATACGATCCTACAACTTCTTTCAACTCTATCGTGCCGATACGGCTCTCTATGTCATTTGGCGAGAGATTGAAACACCTCCATAACACAACGATGGATACGTATTTCTTCTGTATCCAGTCCTGCACTGCACGCCGCATAACAGGAGGCCCCGTTTACTACATATGTACCCTCCAGGTTCATGAAACGAAGCTGGTTTCGGAGGCTCTTGACTCATGTCGTAGGAAAAGAGGGACGAGCAATGCTTCTAAGAGATAGATGACGCTAATCTTGGGATGACACTGGGATGGCACTCTCATGGACATACGGGAGCCCGCCCGATTGCAGACCTATTTTCTGTCTTCTGCGCCCGATGCGAAGTGGTCCCTTGCCCGATGAATAAATATGATCGAATATGGCTACATTCGGGACCCGATGCTCACGCGGCACCCGATCGTCCTCGGTCCACCGTGCCAATCCCTGATCCCAATACAGCGTCTATCCTTGGCCGCCCGCTGCGGCGCCAGCGCGCCCATCCACCACCAACTGTGCCTCGCCTGCCTTGCCTCGGCACGCGCACCCGCCCTCTGTAGAACTCTGTGCGAGCGCCGCCCGCCGCGCCTGGCCCGCAACCTCTGTACTGCGCGCGCAGGCCGGCACCTGAGAGTCGAAGCGCAATCTCGGACGTATTCTGACTGCTGGCCGCATCATGCCGGCACACACAAGGGGTTTCGCGAGCTTCCCCGGCCTTGGAGAGTCCCCGGCTTCTCAATCGTCCGCACAGCGCGTACTGTACGCGCTGTGTGCGTCATGGGCTACGGCGCACACAGCGGCATAGCCGTCGGCATGCGCGTCATGCGCAGCGCGCGCTTCGCATGGTCCGCCCGCGCGCGCCTTGCTCCCCGCCCCTCTGCGCACAGACCCGACGAACACAGGATCGGCGCGGTTTTGGCGTGGGCTACAGTACCTTGATGAGCCTACAGTACACGACGCGGCGCAGGCTGTTCATTTTCAGCCGCCCGCGGCCCGGTGGGGGGCGCGGTCTCAGGGTAGATTGAGGGACGCGTCACGGGAACCTCTTCGATCGGCTGGCTCGCGTGCGTGCGGGATCGGCTGATACACGAGGCCCTTGCCAGGATCGGCACAGACGGCTCCGCCGAACATGAGCACGATCGGCTGCTTTCGCGCGTCGTTGCAATATCGGGTTACATGCGATGCACGCAGGCGCAATAGGGTGCAGAGCAAAATAAGCTCGCAGGCCAGAAGGAGGGAGGATGGGAGGGAGAAGGCAAGACAAAGGGTGTACAACATCCGGGGTCCTCGGAGATGTCATTGGACTCGGGAGCCTGCGTACACGTGCTTGCGCCCCGCGTGGGACTGTTGGAAAGGACGAGAAAGTCTATAGAGCAACGATATGGAGAGGAAAGGACGATGCGGAGAGGCTCGCGGTCTCAGCGGAGCATTACGCACGAGGAATTTCAGAGTCAGAAGGTGCGTCACCTTACTCGGCTGGATCGTGGGATTGTAGCTTGACCCCCCAACCTTGTCGGCTGTCGCTCATCACTTATCGCACTAATCCTGGACGAGCATCATATCCTCCTTCCCGGCGCAGGATCAATACTGCATCCGTGCGAGATGAGTGCAGAATGAAGTATTAATGTGGAGGATAGCGGAGCGGAGGCGCCGCGGTGGATGAAGCGAGTGAGCCGGGTTTGCCCTGCTACGTAAGACTGGGTCAGTGGTCTACCAACCTTGGCCCGCCGGAGGTTTTCTCTACGGACACTGTCCTCGGACGTCAAGCTTCAAGATCGCTGATACTAGGTTGTTTGACAGGTTAGACGAGGCGCGGTTCCGATAGAGCGCGAACACAGGCAGAGAAGAGAGGAGGAACACGCGACTTTGGCGTGATGCATAGAACGCATGTAGTTGTTGTAATTGTGGGAGACGAGAACGTATGACCATGGGTTGGGACCAAAAACAGGGTGCATGTCCCTAGTAGCGTCGAAGTTGACGATGGCGACCGTCAGCAGTGGCCAGAGACGACGTCGCTGTGGACACGTCCAGATGGTTCAGGGTTTGCCTCGCCGGGAGATTCGATAGACCGGAGAAGGCCGACGTGACCATGCCGTTGGGCTCAAGCTCGCCGGCGACCGTCGGCGAGCGCCCACCACGTTGTCGAACGGGTGGATAACCATCTATAGCCAGAATCTGGTGTTCTATTCGCGCCGCCGAGGTAATCGAGATTTTCCCTCGAATCGGTCCTCCAGTCCTGTCCCCGCCCTTCAATCCCCGACCACCATCTTCCAGTGTGAGAGGCGATTGCTACGTCCCCTCCGTCAGTTACCGGCTGAGCCTTGTTCCCTCTTCGTGCGCGTCCATACTTCGCAGCACAGCTCGCGCAAAACGGTCGGAATTACTCTTTCGTAGACCAGTGGTACGGCGCGAGGGGCAAGTGATCGACTTTGCTGTGTTGACCTGGCGAATAGCACACCTTTCCGGCACTCATTCGCCACTGAATTGCTCCCTGCTTGTCATCTTCCATACTTTGACAAGCCACGCCTGCTTCCCCACAGCTTCTCGTCCTCTCACCAGGGGCAACTCATCAACGCCGTCATCGGGGCTCGAACTCGGTTCTCTACACGTATAATAACCACACTCTCGCGGAGTTGTCGACACCAAGTTCTTGGGAACACTCCCCGAAGACTTTGCCCCTCCTCACTCCTATCCCAACCTACCCTCCCTCTACTTTTAGCCCTTCTTGAACCGTATGCCACGCTCCCCGACCATGCGCACGCGTGCCGACATTCCTACTACCAACAAGCGCGGCAAGTACGCACAGCGTGCATGCAACCACTGTCGGCAAAGGTCGGTGACGCTTGAACTTGCCTTGCACGCATGCTGACTCACCCGCCACGCACGTCAGAAAAACCAAATGCGACGGCAGGCAGCCAACGTGCGGGACCTGTGTCGTCCAAGGACACGAGGCAAGTATCCCTCTTGCGCCCGGGGCTTCTGACCTGACCCCCCTGCGCGCTTTGCTTTTTTCGAATAGTGTCTCTGGGGCGCCGAGAGTGCGAAGAAGCCGCATAACAAGCAGTATGTTGACGGACTGCGGAACGTCAACAATGTTCTGGAGAAGAAAACAAAGGTGCTCGAGGACGAGGTCCGCAAACTGCGCGGGATGTTGAATATTCAGGCTCCTGAGGACGAGTTCGGCTACTCCGTTATCGCTGCGGATACCGCGGCCTCGCCTGCGTCGAGTAGCAGCGAGTCGCAGGACTCGCAGGGCTTCGTCAAGATCGAGGAGCCTGACGATGCGGATATCACTGCGATTGCCGCCCCGCTGCATCACCTTCACGTTAGTGCACTTTCCTCTGCTATTGCTACAGGACGCGTCCCTAACCGGGAACTGGCTAGTTGCGCAACGGCGATTTGCAACTCCTGGGCCCGACGTCGGTGCTCCGGCTGGACGAAAGCGAGTCCAGCACCCCACCGATGCAGTATGAGATCGACCAGTTGGATATGTGCACCTACCGGCTCAATGAATACGACGCGACGGTCGACTGGCAGCGTTATCTCCCCCAGGAGGTGCCCCTCACGCAGGAGGAGCACGACAAGTGAGCTTTACCCCTGACCACCGGACCGTGCGCCGCCTAACCCACGCTTTTCGAATAGGATCATGTACCGCTTCTTCCGCTATTTCTCTTCCTGGCACCTCCGCGTGAACGAACACTTCTTCCTGCGCGACATGTACCGCGTGCTGCACCAGCCGCCTCTGCACCCGCCTCCGAAGCTCTCGCACTACTCGCCGATGCTTCACAACGCGATTCTCTCTGTCGCCGCTGCGTTCGCCGATGACCCGCTCGTGAGCGCGGCAGCCGCGCGCCAGTATTTCGCCGATAAGGCACGCGAGTCGCTCGAGGCAGAGTGCGACCGGCCAACATTGAGCGCCGTTCTCGCGCTGTCCATCCTCGCGAACTACCATTCGTCGCGCAAGAGCCCGACCCTGGGGTATATGTACTTCGGTGAGCTCGTTCGCACCGCGTGCTGCCTTGGCCAATGCTAATTACTGCCACGTATGCAGGTATCAGCGCACGGATCTCCCAAGCTTGTAAGTTCGATTGAAACGGCCAGGCGTGCACGGGTGCTGACGCGTGTGCTATTTCTAGTGGGCCTCGGCGTTGACTGCACGCCATGGGTAGCAAAGGGTCTCATCTCGCCCGAGGGAATGCGGGATCGCAATTGGGTCTTCTGGACGACATTCTGCCAGGTCAGCACGCACGCCTCCGTCTTGTTCTGAACATGTATACTAACGGACAAGGGACAGGACACTACCTGGTCGCTTTACGTCGGCCGTGACTTCAGCGTCTCCACTCTTGCGACTCTGCAGGCCATCCCCCTCCCGCACTCGGACACGGACAGCGTCACGCGCACCTTCACCGCCACCTGCTCGCTTCTCCAGATCGCGCGCGAGATCCTCGAGGTTGTGTATGTCATCCTGCACATGCGCAGCACGTGCACTCCTTAATCATCATATTAGAAATAATCGGCTCGGCGTGCGCCAGGAGCCCGACGACCTTAAGATCGCGCAGATTGAGTATGTGGCGCTTTATTCGCTGCTCGTTATTAGCGGCACTGATTGATGCATGACAGCCTGAAGCTTGGGAAATGGCGCGAAGATTTGCCAGAGGACATCGACATATCCAAAGCAAACCTTACACTCGCAGAGCCGCATCAGCTTATGCTGCACATGACGTACCACTGGCTGCTCATCGTTCTCCATCGTCCCTACTACCGCCGGCGCTCCATACGTGAGGACGTACAGGGCTGGGAGCTTGACCACGTCAAGGTGAGGCGCGCGGTTCACCCTCACCGACGTTAATAACGTTCGTACAGTTGTGCAACAAGGCTGCGATGGATATCATGGACCTCGCGTCAGCTTGGCGCACGACGCATTCGCTCCGCTTCGTGCCCATTACCTTTATCCAAGTTGTCTCCGCTGCCGGCACCGTCTTCGTCCTCGCCGCTCTCCAAGCGACAGCAGGCCCGCGCCTTGCCGCCCGTCGCCTCGAAGAGGCTCGCACGATGACTGAGAATGCCATCACTTTCCTCCGCGAGGTCGGCCACACGTTCGCTAGCGCAGCTGGCATCGCGCAGATTCTCCGTGGGCTCCTCGACCACCAGGTCCAGGCACGCCTCAACCGCCGCGGTGGCGAGTCTCCGCCTGCACCCGCCGGGGATCTTGGCGCCTACGGCATGCCCGGCCTCGCGTACGCAATGGAGACTGCGCATGCTGTCACCGTGCAGACTTCACAAGCGGGATGGAATCACCAGGCTTACCCGGGGCCAACGTCGAGCTCGAGTACATCGTCCCCTGAGGCGGCCTGGCACCCACACGCCGCGGAGTTTACGGGCCAGCAGCAGCACGCACCATACGGCATGATAAGCCCCGCGGCGCCGATGTTCCAGCTGCAGTATGGCTTTGCGGACGCGGCACCCAATCAGGGTTACAGCGAGCATATGGCCGTCTCTGGCGGTACGGCAGACTGGTACGGCGGCTCAGCGGGCATCGGGACGATGTATGGCGGCGGCCAAGCACATCCCGCGTACTACGCGTCGCACGGACAACAGCAGGTGCACCCGCAGCCGATGTCGACCGACGAGCTTCTGCAGACTCTGTCGTATCTTTAGTCCTTTCTATGCGTTGGTTCTCTCTTGTCTCATGGTCGCTATTACTCACTGTATAACATGGCTTGCCTATATCATTACTGCGTTACCTACCCTAGCATAAGCACGACTTCGTGTACCATACCCACTTGCTCTCGCATCGGTTGCCTCATTACTCGTCCTGGTCATCTTCGGCGCCTCCTTCGCTATCCTCGCTATCGTATGTACTCTACAGCGCTTGTCATATTTATGGTATATGATATCGAGTATCGAGCATCCTGCAGATTTAATAAGATAACGTAGGCTGCACCAGGACCCACCGAACGTTCCAAGAGAATCGGGTCAATATCAGACGCGGTGAGAGATGAGCGACCTGTGAACGATTTGGGTGGGATACACGAGGTCATGGGCGCAATGATCCGTCCTCAACGGCAGCGTCTGAATCTTCCGAGCGTGGCTTGACGTGTAAACACCGATAGTGTCCAGCAGCGCAGCCCCCGCGACGCACTAGCGCTTAGGCGCGAGCGAACAGGACTCATCCGGCGCGACGGGCTCAAGCTTGCCACTTCCCACCCGACCATATCCAGAGCAGTGAGATCTGCGGTGGCTTGGGAAGCTGGAAGTGCTTTTCGGGCAGACGATACAACCGGCGTGCGCATCGCCCGAATAGAGGCGCATCGGATCGCGGCCGGCGGAGTGCAAGCAGCGACTGAATTGCAGCGATTGAATTACAGCGGGCCACGACCCAGCAGGGTATTGTACAGAAAAGTAGTACCGTACAGATGAAAGGGAAGCACCCTCAGCTCGCAATATCGCGCTTGTCCTTGGACCGCTCCATCGCTGGGCCCGGCGCACGTTAGCGCAAACGCCGGGGCGCAGGAACAAAGAAGCACACGCACGGTTGTAATGAAGCAGCTTTTCGATGAGGTCCACGTGAGTGAGCACCATACGACGACAGCAGTAACGCTTGAGTTGTAGTTCGTCCAGTGCGTCGCTGCGTACACAAATTGTTAGTAAGAGCCAAAGGGGCAGGACGAGCGGACGCACCCCTCGCTGACGTCCTTTGCCAGCAGCTCGAGATACGTGTTCCACTTGTCGCCGATGACTTTACCGCATGAGAAGCATCTGACTGGGATGATCTACATCCGATAAATATCTGGCAAAGGGACAGGCGAAGGAGCGCACCATGGTCGTTTAGAGGACGCGCTGACGGTCGGCGCGTCGAGGCCCGGAGTATAAATTGGCCGTGAGAAGGCTTTAGATTTGGAAAGATTCTGGGTCAATCTTGCCGTTTTGATCGCGACTTCGCCGCGGCTCGCTCGGACTCAGATACACGGCCCCTCCGGGGCATCACCGGGTGACCCGGAGAAGAGGGCACACTCCGAACAATAACAAGCGATGATCTAGGAAGTACTCCTCCGCTTGAGTTGCAAAATCCCGAGGTCTTAAAGGAGGAGAGAGACGCGGCGGCCGGCGCGGCCGGGGCTTCGCAAGATATACAACGGCGCGAGGAACATTATACATAGCCAGAAGAGAAATCAAAACCTCGCTTCGCTCACTACAATCCCGGACTCCTCATCAAAGCCTCGACTTCGCCCACCGCTAATCCCGGACTCTTCATCCCAGGCGACGCGGTTTTTTGGCCGGCGCAGTCGCGGTGGATCCGGAGTTAGGCTTACTCGCGAGGAGAAAGACGCATTCTAAGTTGAACGTCACGCGAGATCTGCTCCAATCCCTTGACTTCGGCTCTTTGAATCGCCCGATCGTCGCCTCGACCAAAACAACGTCTCCCTTCATCAAAAACGAAGGATCAAGGTAAGGCATTTTGTCGATATCCATTTCTCCGTTCCGGGCGTCCCGGATGTCGCCGAAAGTCGATATCTATTTCGACAATTAAGCATTGCGGACTGAGGAAAGTTCTCGCGCACCTGTATGTCAGGAACTTCGCGTTCGCGATAGGACATGTTCCTTGAAGCGCGGAATGTATTGAGTCCGTCGGCCGAGGCACCTGTCGTAGGTAAGCCCGGATCTTCACAAGGATTTGAACACACCTTTAGAGGAGTACCTCACGACAACGTTTCGCAGCTTGGCTACGTCGCCCTCTACGATCGGGTCCAAAGACACACTCGCGATCGCAGGCATACCTGAGGTCCCGTTCGAGGGGATCATACCGTTGTAAGCCAGCTGACCGATCACCCAGACTGACACCGGCGTGTCCATCCCTGCAACTACGAGAGCGGAGTCCTTCACCGTCGAAACGTTCCACTGAAGGTCGCCGGGGAGTTTTCGAATCGCGAATATGGCTTCCTGCTCGTCGCTGAAAGCTGCCAGATCACGCACGCGCCTGTCCGCTCAGCATGCGCGTCTTGTAATTGAAGATGGCGCTTACTGGATAATCTTTTCGTCCAAAAAATCGATCTTCTTCACACTCAGCGCCTTACCCGTACAGGCCTCATCAATCGGAGCTGCGTTGACCGTCGTCGGAGCGGTCCTTTCGGCAGTGCCCCTTATGCCAAATTTTCCTGTCAGTCTGTGTTCCGAACCCCAAAAAGGACTCACTTCGGGCTTCGACTTCCCAGACTCGCGAACTCTCCCTCCTCGGTGATCTCCGGGGGTAGCTCGTCGTTTCCCGCGAGCGCGTCTGTGTCAAACGACGCAGAGGCAAGCGCGGAGAATTCTGCGGCATTGGACGGGATGGACGACGCGGCTTCATCATCATAGGCCACTCTATTAAAGATGCGTCAGATTCAGCGCAGAAACTGAAAAGGCCAATGTACACGAACCCGTCCAACGTATCTGGCGAAGAAACCTGCCCGAGCAATGATGCTCTGACAAACCGTCAGCTCCATTCGCGTAGAGTCCGTGCGCTTACCCTGGCATGTCTGCACACTCGACTGCATCTGCAGACACGACGACGGTCGGCGAGCAATCGTCCACGTCGTCGTCCGTCCGCGAACGTTTTTTCGAGCGAGCGATTTTTGGGGTCATGGTGAGGCGCCTGTTCTTCAGTCTTCCGTTGCGTCCACTTTTTAACATTTCACCGACAGGGGCAGATCGCGCCGGAAGCACCCAGCTCTGGAACTAGCGGCCTCCGTCCGGCGACGAGTTACGCAGCACAGGAGTAGAGCCGTTTTGGTATGACACACGCGAATCGCGGATGTACTCACTGACACAACACTTGATTCAGAATCCAGCCTTGTCCTAGAGTGCCGAGCTGCTGAACGCGAGAACATCTGAACAGGGAGCAGAGGATCCAGCGACCGTCGATCCGTGATTCAGAAAGTGGACACGGTTTTTCGAATTTTCGCGGAAATCACAAAACACGAGAGACGTTCGGCTTAAGAGTCCGCCCGAAACCCCTGTCTACTCCTATCCCAAACACCGGACACGGTCTAGGTCCGCGCCAAGCCACTTCTCCGAAACTTCCCTAGTCCGATCCCAACCACCGAACCAAAGACCGCTCTCCGTACACCTGGGCCGCGTCCAAGCCGGTCTTGTGATACGTCCATATGGCAGCGGCGAGTTCCTTCACGGAAATAGACGTGTCTAAGCGCTTCCACGCCTTGACCGGCGCATCCTTCATGACGACCACCGGGCCCTTGAAACCAGGACATCCTGGTTTTTGCACGACAGACGCCACCTCGTTAGGGAGACCGGTGTCTCCGTTCGTACCGTACATCGTGTAGTTCCACGAGTAAATGGTTCGCTTCGGATTGAAGAACGCGCATACTTGTTTGACCTCCGCGCTCTTGAGAACTGCAGCGACCTCCTTATCGTCGATGTGGCCGTCAGTAGACGAGGGCAAAAAAAGGTCGTCCATAAGTGACGTGACGGTGTCGCGGTCGCGAAGAGCGGGACCGAGGTTGAACGCCGGGTCGTTTGGGTAAATGATGACGGCGTTGCTCATTGTCGGCGGGTAGCGGCGGTGGAGCGGAGAGGGAGAAGAGATCGACATTAAATGCACCAGGCCACAGGGGCTAGCGATTATTGCAGTTTTTTACTTAACCGAACCGCCATTGAGACTACGAACAAGGGCCATTAGACTATGATGAAATCGGACACTCTCCATCCCTGCCAGGATCCGCCCTTTCGGATACAGCTCGTTCAACGCCGGGAATCTATCCAGAACACCGATCCACCGCGCTATTGCGCTTCCGCGGTATTCGTAAGACGGAAGCGAGACAGCGAGGGAGCGCACGCTGTCTTCTTTGATTTTGCGCATGAAGCGGCTGACGATCCGCGCCCACCGCCGTCGGGGGTGGTTTCGAAGAGTCACGTCCGTACGAGGCACCGGCGCACATCCGTCAGCGGAATCTCCGAATCGCAGTGCGTATCCCACACTGGATATGTCCCCCGAGACCCACATGCGGATTCGCGTAACTTCAACGCCGAACTGAGGATCATTGTCGATTGCGACCGTCGAAAAATCCTGCAGCAAGTAATCGCCTAATCGCCCGTTACAGCCAGCTCTTTCGCAAGAGCGTAGGGACTTACTAAGTGCTTCTGTTATGCGTCGAACCGATCCGCTGAGAGTCCCTGCCCAGATCCAGCCGTCGACCCGGATCGACGTGCCCGGAGGGAAGGCGAGACTTGCCAGTAAATCTCCCAGCGGCAGCGCGGGGCCTGAGACGTCTAATCGGTCGAGCGACTGAAGGAGAACGAGGCTGGACGGGACGGGTTGGGTGAGATCGACGAGCACGTTTGTGCTGACTGCGTCGAAAAGTTTGATCGACCGGATATTCGGACTCCCGGCAAGCGCAGTAACGACTGCGACCGTGTGAGGGCGTGGGGTCGAAAATCCGTCAAAGCAAACTTCGAGGGTTCGCAGGTTACTGCACGAAAAGTCAAAGAAGCAGTTCTTCAGGCGCAGTTTCTCGAGGTTTGGCGCGTGAAGCGTCAGAACACCGCGACCGAGATTTTCCGTGTCCTCCCGCGACAATGTCCACGGGAGGTCCTCCAGCTCGAGAACCGCAAGGTGAACCAGTGGATCGACCATGCTTTGCGTACACAACTCCATTGCAAAGCGGCAGGCACGCACTCGACCGTCGGCGACGCGAACCGACTTGAAGCGGGAGAACCTGAGGTTCCTAAGAACCCGGGCGCCCGACGCTTCATCGGCTGGAGAGTACGCGAGAGCTGCGTTCGGAAGTAACGGTCGCTCACCGGACATTTCGGCGGTCAACAATGAAGATCCTGCTCGTTCGACGAAGACATCTGTTGCGAGAGGCAGTTGCCCAATCGAAGTTGCCCAAGCGTGCTCGTAGTCAATCGCCAACCTTCTCCAGGACCGGCAAATGTGAGATAACTTCACCCAGCCGAGGTCCGAACGGCCGTTGACCCGCACCGCGACAGGAGCTACGCGCAGGGCGTGGCCCATGATCTCCTCGAACACCTCTTTCGGCACGCGCGCAGCACAGTCCTTCTGCCAGGCGTTCTTCATCTCCTTCAGGGCGCAGTTGAAAATGGGGATCAAATCGAGGGCGCCGTCGACGCGATTATCGAGTTCGACGTCGACGACGTTGATAGAGACGCGGGTTCTGGAAAACGCGGCCATTGTCGCATTCGTGTGGCGGATCCAATCCGACAGAAGATGGGACATTTTCTTTCGGGTGATTAGCGATACGTCAGTACCAGACGGAATCCGACGCACTGGTGTTCCACCGTCGCAACCAGGAAGCAGTGCGGACGAGACGCATCCTATCTACCGCGACTTTATTCTTTTCAAGCAAGATGTGTTTCATTGCGAGGACTTGCCATTGCATAAAAATTGACAATGTCCTCGGACGGTCCAGACATTCGTCGGCTGAGACGAGGGAGGCTCTTCACAGACAGCTGGGATGTCCCTGTCTGCAGCCGTCCCGTCCTTACGGTTCAAGAGACAGCCAAGATACAGGACGAGTGGTTCCGGAGTTCCGCAGCACGCGCGACCGGTGATGGTTTCTCCGCCGCATGAAATCGACGATTTTCGTGGACGGCACAGATATCAGGCGTTTGAGACGAGGGTGGCATTTCACAGACTTCCCTGTATTTTTTTTGTAAGGGGACGACCCGTTCGCCCGGTCGTAGGGACCGCCAGGATCCAGACCGAGCGGGCCAGGGGTTCCGAAACCCGCACCAGAGACATACACAGGCATTTCAGCTTGGGAGTTGAACCCGCTAGCGTCAGACAAGAGCTAATCGCGATATAAAAACGACAAGTAGTCCGTGTAACGATCTACACAAGTCTTGTCATGTCCCAGCTTATTAGTGAGTGCAGTTTCATTCCTTTCGCAACGACTAAGACGCACCGTTCTCAGCCCAGCAAAACGTCCGAGTGTGCGACCTGTATCCCAAGGCCGCAGTCGGGCTTGAACATCTTCCCCCGGACCCGCCTTGCCACGACGCGCGAGACTGGTCATGTTTGTCCCCTACGCAACTTCAGCATCTCGTCCAAGTTTTCGCTCGGCCGAGGCCGCACCGCGGACTTATTCCATACGCCGTTGTATACCGTCCTGGGATACACCCTGAATGCACCGAGAGTAAGGCGGTTGGTGTCGGTTTGCAACTCTACGGATACTTGCAATCAGTGAATGTCGGAGCCCTCGGCACTTGGGATTCGTAAGTGCTCGTTGGTTTCCTTACGGGCCGTTCTCATACGACCAGGACACGCGACGGCATACGCCGCGCGACGTGGAACATTCGGCTCGTTTCTGGTCCTCTGAAAGACGCGTTCAATCAGCAAGCAGACGCACTCTGGGACATGGAGCAATTCATCCTCGCAAATGTCGTCGGACACGGGCTAGAGGTCGAGGCTGTCGAGCAGGGGCGAGAGCGCGTCAGGTCGAGCATATATGTGGCTCGCCGAGTGTTTCAAAAGGTGCGCCAACGTCGACTACTTTTTTACAGCGAGCTCATCGAGGAAGGTCCGGGACGGCAAGCCAGTCGTTAACTTGGCGAAGACGGGGCCCGCAGGGAAGTATCACGCGGAGTGGCGCGTCCCTGAAGTCCCTCAATTGGGCAAACGTTTGCCCAACGGCACCATCGAGTCGAGCCAGCCCGAGAACTTCCGCCGAGGGGATTTCGTACAGGTGACCGTTCAGTTCGACGTCGAACGGCAATTACTCCCTCGACCCGCCAAAATGAAGGTTCGGCTGAAGCTGAATCAGCTTATTCTGCTGGTACCGGCACAGCAGACCGGCGACGGCCAGGTGCGTACTCGTCCCCCGTCGCCAAGTAAAAGCTGATCCGTTGTTCAGGTGGTTCCGAGCCTCTCTCTTCCTCGCCAGAAGACGGCCCCCGTAGACCGCGAGCACGAGGCCACCCCCATCCAGGAAGCGCCGGGATTTCTGCAGCCGTTCTGAAACGACGCAGCTTCGATCGTACTCCATAAAAATTAGTTCCGCTTGTCCCCCTCCCATATGTTTTTTCTCTGACATCGCCTCCTTAACTACTGCCTAATCTCGCACTGTCTTTCAACCCCTCGATCTGAACGCGGCAACCAGACTTAGTATGCCACTGGCAGGCTTTCACTGTATGTATCCTCGTGCGCAGAAGTAACGACCGCGACGCAACATGTACACCAATACCGGTCCTGCTTGTTGAGAAAAGACTCGGTTCTCCTTAGTCTTCCTTTCCTGTCCATTCGACGGGTTTTTAGTTCAAGGGTATTCCCTTCCACCCTCCGTCTTTTTACCGCCTAATCGCGCACCGCCCCGAGCCTATACGCGGCAACCGGTCCTGGTATGCCAGATTAATCGAGTTTCTAGTCCAGAGGGTCATTCCCTTTCACCCCCCTGTTTTTCATAGAACTTCGCCATAGTGATTGCGTCCAGCCCATCCAATCTATCAAATTCGGCCTCGAAGTCAGAACCTAGTCTCCTCGCCAGTTTATCTGACGTGAAAAAGCGCAAAACGGCAAGTCCGTCCAGGGACTTGATTCGGGACAGCATCACGTAGATGCCTTGAATTGAACGTGCGCTTGCCAGATCGACGATGGCTGTGTCCAAAGTCATCCCCTGGCTCTTGTAATCTGTGATCGCGTATGCGGGTAGTAAGGGCAATTGAGCTCGGCGGAAAGGAATATCAGGTTCATCGTAATTCGAGGAAGGGACGCTCTCCCACGTTTTTTGGGGAAATACTGGCAAGATGTCGTCAGGCAAACCGTCCACAACAGCTCCAGCTCCTGCAATCTCCACAAATGCACAAACCGGATGTTCGAGGCCATCAACTCCTCGGTCTGTGACAATGTGGTGCAGGACAGCCTCCGCGCCATTAACGGCACGATGACCCATAGACACGTTCTCCGTCAGCAGAACTTTCATGCCCGCAAACCAGGGCAACACGCCAGGCATACCAACTTTGGTGCTCGACAGTCCCAGCGCGCGCACGCACGTTTCTCCCGTCAAGGGCTCCGAGGTCGTCGTGCGCACATCTCTCGCGCTCGAAAAATGCACCCTCCGGCCAAGATCCCGAGCTCTCATCTGCACTAAGCGACGATTCAATGCGTCTCGTATGTCCCGTTCTCCGACAATGATCACACTTTCCCGGAATTTGTCCAATGATTCCGGGGCTCGCGCCTTTAGCTGGCCAAGCGTTCGGCGGAGGACAACTTGGTAATCGGAATTTCCGTTGACTGTCGAAGTGCACGTTGCTTTCCCTAGACGTACTCGGCCCAGAAGTTGTGCATACGCAGGGTCCCGTTGTTGCCTCACCATTCTGCGCAAGACAACGACGTCTTTGAATAATCGCCACAGAAAAGCACCCTGCCTCGCATACTGGGTACTCGGTATTTCGGCCATTCCGCTGGGCATGTTCGCCACGAGCCTCTTATCGAAGACGGAGGCAGCTCGTACGGGGGGCAGTTGACCGAAGTCGCCGAAGGCGATTATATTAATGCCACCGAACGGTTTCCCATGTGCGCTGGGATCTCCTTGCTTGGCTTGCTGAAGGCGAATATTAAGGAAAGCGAGCAGCGCCGCGCTGACCATCGAAATCTCATCAATGATCAGGTATTGTTTTTCCTGCCATATGGCAACAAGCTCTTTCGCCCGGGCCTGTTTCAGGGACGGAAGTTTGTTCTGTGAAAGCGGAAGAAAAGCAAGCGCATGCAGCGTATACCCGCAGATCGCGTTCGCAGCTTTACCCGTGGGTGCTGCTTTCAACAACATTCCCCCAGCCCCGTGCCGATCCAAGAAACATTGGATGGCGTTGATCAGGTGGGTCTTTCCAGTCCCTCCCACTCCGGCGACGTATTTCAACAATTGCACGTTTCCTCGATCCCCTCCCTCGAAATGATCAGCGAAAGCTGACAAGACTGCCAACTGTTCTGGATTTTCTTCCAACTGATAGTCAGCGACCACCCCCCCTAGAATCGACACAGCCTCAGGATGGTCTTCAGCTTCGTCTGTCAGATGCCCTTGCCCGCTGAAGGACAAAGCACGAACGACGTCTGTGAGAGGCGGTGCGTTGCCCGATTCGGCAAAATCGTTCCGTGCCGCATGCGCCGGGGAACCGGCAGGGCGACGGCTTTCTTTCAATGCATCCATACGTCGATGGGCAGCAGACAAGTCCACCTCCAGGAAACGCGAGGAGTTTTCTTCGTCGTCAGCGTCAGTCTGGCCCGGAAGATCATCAGGAGACAAGATACCTGCGTCCGTGAGCGCGTGCAAACAGTCGCGAGCCGGAGGACGCAGGGAAGCAGAAATCCCGTCGAGGAACGAGCCGTCCAACGAGGGCAAAGACACAATAGGGAAGTCAGCCAACTCCTCCT
>MU273619.1:0-66178 GCA_022160365.1 Vararia minispora EC-137
GTCAGGGGCTGGCCCGACGTAGGCGCCCAAGTTTCCTTATAAGGTGAAAATGGACGACTTTTCTCGAAGACAATGCCGTGTTAATCACCCGGAATGTATGTACCATATACAAGGACTGTGAACCTCGCCTGCCCGTCTTTTTATGTCGCTGCCAATGAACTACGTCCGCCTCTTCGCACCCGTTTTTGCCGCGTTGGGGATCATGGGTGAGGAAATAGGTGGGTATATGCCACTTCGTGCATGCAAGGCGTGCAGCGGATGGGGTACGCCTATGGAAAGCAGCGAAGACTGAGGAGTAAATTTGTGTGGCAGCATCTATGGACAGGAGAAGAGCAAGCAAGAGCGTATGGTGCGAGGATGGGACGTGGCGAGACTGCTTGCGCGAAACCAGGCGCGATGCAGCCAAACGAGCAGTTCTAGAAATAACGAGAAGGTAGTAGGATTAAAAGGCCGTGTGGCAGGAGAGAACGAGGGGGCGGGGGAAGAGGACGGTAGGAGGGAGAAGACGGTAGGATGGTAACAGACAGGGAGATAGAGGAGGGCAGTGAGAATGGATACTGTACGCGGGGAGGGGGAAACTTCACAGTCCCTACAGAGGAAAATCCCGAAAAACATTCAGAGGCTATGGTACAGCAGGGAAAGTGCCGAGGTCCGGAGCGGTTGAGGATAGTGGACGAGCTAGAGAATGCGGAATAAAGGTCATGTGTGGTAGGTTGGAGCTGAGAAATAGAGGAAGACGGCGAGGGCAGAGAGAAAAGAGCGGTCATGGAGGTGTGATATCTATCGTACGGGAAGTCTGGGTTTAGGTCTATCTAACATGAGGACGGGACGTCTATATACACAAATGTTCCAGAGATCCAGCACAGCGAAACAGGCAAATTATACAAATCAAAGGTAAGGTTGTACGGAGAAAGTAAGAGGCTGGGCGAACGTTAGTTTGGGGGTAGGTCCGTCAGGGTGCCACAGGAGAGTTTGTGGTGAGCATGTGCCGAGGAGCTTAGAGACTGAACACGCCCGCGGCGCGTTTGCGCGACTGGATAGGGAAGATGAGGACAAGCGAGATGCCGAGGCCGACGGTAAGGCCAATGCACGTCGAGATGAGCTGCAGTGCGGTCTGGAAGCCGGAGATGTATGCGGACGAGTTGCCAGATGTCTGTTGGTTCGCGAACGTGAGCAAGCCGCCATTCGAGAGGCCCGAGGGTAGCTGGAAGAGGATGCCGGTGATCTGTTGCACATGTGAGTACGAGGCGGTTGTGCGGATGGATAGGAGAGGAGCCGACCATGACGACGAACGCGTTGCCCCGGAAGAAGCGCCCGTAAATGTTAGAAATGAAGCCGACCGCAAACGCGCCGACAGCGGAGCTGATGTCGTTCTGGTTCGGGAAGACCGTCGCTGTAAAGTGGTTCGTGACCCATCCAGCGCACGAAACAAGTATGAGTAATGGGAGCTCCTTCCGGAAGAGTGGCGCGTGATTGCGAAGGCTAAGGAAAAGCGAGAACATCGGTACCGTGAGGAACGCTGCGAAAGCAGTGAGCCTGTGACATCAGCGAGGAAACGGTAGTCTATGACATACCCCACCACAGTGACGGCGTTGACCGGTACCAGAGGCCGGGGTCGTGCGACACTGCACAGTAGTAGTCTTCTGCGCCCAGGACATAGTTACGGTGCGCTATCTTTGCATAGATCTCCCCACCAATGGCAAGACCAAAGCCGAGGAAGAGAGAGTAAATAAGCGCATAGCAAAGACGGACAGCTCCAGAGACGATGTTGCGTGACGACAGCTCGAGGGAGCCGCATAGCACGAGGTAGCCCTGAAGATGGGGTCAGAGGAAAATCTCTGCAGAGAAGAAACGACGAACAGGAAGAATGAGTACGACCGAGGACGACGCCACGGCCGTGTAACAGACCTTCTGCGATTGGGCGAGTGCTGCAGAGATAAAGCTAATGAACGTCGTGATGGTGATCCTATGATCACGGTCAGACGTGTGGATATTTACAGCCAAGGGACTCACTCAAAGACATTCGAGTACAACTCATGACGTGCGCTGAGAATCTGGACGGCCACAAGGATGCAACCAAGCGGGAAGGAAATGAGGCAATCAACGAATGAACCACGGAAAGACACGCTGCAGATCGAAGCAGAGGCCATGCCACCGAAAAACACGAGCGCGGACGTGCGGTATGTCGGCTTGCAGCGCATGAGCTCATCGAGCTCGTCCGAGGCCTCTTTGACGGACATCTCATCGTGAATAACGGCCCAGTAGACTTTGTAGGCATACGTGAGCTTGGAGAGATCAAGCGCGGAGCCCTGCTTGATGAGCTTGACATTCGACGTGCTTGTGATGTCGTCGTCGAACGACAACAGCATGGTGTCGGGGAGATACATGCAGCTGAGAGAGATCTCGAGCACACGCGCTGTGCTCTGCATCTGTGCTTGCAGACGATGTGTCGGCCCGCCGAACATCATCATCGCCCGTGCGAGCTTGAGGACGAACGTCTGGCGTGCGAGTAGATCCGCGATGTGGCGCGTGATGAAGATTTCCGCCTTCTTCTTTCGCCGCTTGCGCTCGCGTCGCTGCTCGTCGCGCGAGTCCTTTTCACGCCCCATACGCGGTAACGCGCGGCGCTTCTCGTCCCACTCGGCTACTTCCGTCTCCTCCGTCTCCAATGTGGCGAGTGATTTCATGCTACCAGGGGTGGTAGGAAGGGAATGAGGATAGGCAAAGCCACGCTTCGGGAGGCTGAGTACCTCGGACCACTTGGAGCGGTATGACGGCCCGTCGGCGGGGGGGATAAGGGGAGTATGCGAGGCTTCGGACACTAGTGTCGCCGAGCGCTCAAGATTAGAGGGACCGCCCAAGGAAGCCGGAGAAGACGGGGACTCCAAAAACGGAGAGGCCCTAAGGGCCGGCGTTGGGGACTGAGTCAACGAGCGCATACTCTGGGTGCGTCGCAAGCCGGTTTTCTGTGCGCGACTTGGGAGCTCATCATGAGAGTAGCGCGAAATATGATAACCTGGACGCTTGAGGTCCGGCGCAATTGTGTTGGCGGAAGGAGCCGCAGCGCCAGCGATGTTGCCAGTCGTTGCGATCAGTGAGCCGAAGACGCCGCCACCGTTGCGCTCTTTCGCTGGTCGACTGTCGAAGCCAAGAGCCCTACCTACGTCGGGGAGCGGAAAGCGCTTCGAAGGCGGAGATTGTGACTGCGTGGCCGTCGCGAAGGTCGCGCTCTCACTGAACGACGGGCTCGAAGATCGTCGTTTTCGCTCGACGGACCGCGCGAGCCGGCGGCCCCGCGACAGGCTGCGAACGCTGGCGGGCGTGGAGTACCCTGAGGTGCCAGCCGAGCTCACCGTGTACGTATCCGACTGGTCGTCCTGGTCGTAAAGCGCGAGTAAGGCGGACAAGATACCGCCGCCGATCCCGACGCCATGATTCGCCGATCGCTGCGCAGCGGTATACTCGATGTCGGACGGGCTAGACTCCGTCTCTACTTCGGTCTTCTCACGCGCCCGCTGGACGCGCTTAGACTGCTTCGGCAGGCGGATCTTCGGCAGGGACGGAAAGACTCGCCGGCGGCGAGTATGGGCACGCACGAGGGCTGCGGCGCCTTCCGGCGGCGGCCCGGGAAGACCGGCCGTCTCGTTGGGGTCAACGAAGGCTTCGCCTTGATATTCTAGCTCCGCTTGCGAAAGAGGGGTACTGGTATTCGTGGGAGGTGATGGACCATTGCTACTAGGAGGTAGAACGCGGTCCCGCGGCTGGAAGTAATCCATTTCGCGAACAGAGGGTAGGGTGTGAGGGAAGTGAGGATAGCTTGTAGGAGCGGACTGGCTGGCAAATGCGGGGGGACGGGGGCTTCGGTCCTCTGAACGATGGCGTTCAAGCGCTTGTGCCAGTGTACGGAATGCCTCGGGCTGTGAGTTTCATCAACACAAACGATGCCAGATAAGAAGATAACGACGCACGTCTATGCCCGCCTCGTCGAGCGAGTGGAGCACACGTTGCTCTTCGTTCTTGGCCCGGATCTTAATACGCGCTTCGTCGTCGTCGTCAACGGCCTGTGCCCATTGGACGCGACGCGGTGTACGAGTGCCGGGGGTCCGCGCAGTGCCGCCGCGGGGCCTGCCATCGCTAGCGAAAGTATTGATATGGGCTGGCTCAGGGGAGGGAATCTCGATTCTAGGGAGATTTGATGGAGAAAAAGACATGACCGGAAGTAGCTGCGAGCTGGACTGTTCGGAGGAGGAAGACATGATAGAGATGGAAGAGAGAAGGATTCGTTGCAAGTAGGGGGCCTTTCAGAGGCCCAGAGGGGCCGGACAGAAGGATGTTGAGAAAGACAGAATCGTACACGTTAAAGCTAGCAGAGAGGAGCAATGAACCCAGAACGCGATATGGCCGTCGCGCGCCTGAGAATTGGGGTCGAGCGAGCGATGCGAACGGGTGCAGACGACGACGGCGTCGTCAGTGGCAGTTGGGTATCAAGGCGTCGAAGCGGGGTTGGTCATGGTAAAAGGGGAATGAGATCGCGAAACTATTCGCGCCAAGGTGGTCTGTTTGACAAAAATACATCAGACGCGTGAGACATCTCGCAAAAAAGAATTCGTAACTCGCCGGGGTCGAGAACGCGCGATACGGATCCAGATTTTCTTCTGTCTTGGACAATCCAATATTACTGTAATGTCTTGGTGCGGTATCGAGTGGTGCCGCCACCTCCTCGGCCCGACCCGACCGATCCTCGTGCACAGTCCTGTTGAGATCCGCGTGCGGTCGCTGTGCGGACATCATGCATTCCACGCTTTGATCTTCTTCGCCCCGTTGTAACAACCAAATTTTTACATCACATTTCGTCGCTGAAGATGCTGCAGGCATCCGTTGATATACATTGTGCTGCGAGGGGCTCCTATCGACGCACAGAGTGAGTTCCGGATAGGACGCTTATAGCTTATATCCTAGTCGCCTTACCTGACTATTCGCAGACGACGGGTGCCACAATGTGGTCGGTTACATAAAGACATGGAAATAGTGAAAGCTGACACAAGTTCTTACATTCTTCCGTACCATCCGCTCGTCCATGCTTCCGTCCCAACAGTGCGGTGGGCATCGGAGTACCGTCTGTTCTTAGACCGCCTGTGGATCACGAGTCTTCCGAGCTTTTCGTATGAAATTCATGTCAAGTAGACGACCAATGATGTGCGTGGATGGTAAGCGATTTGTGATTATCTCCTGCATCCACAACTTGACGAACTCGTCCCAGGACGGCGGCAGCGACCTGAGTAAGGTAATCGAGAAGTACGCGTCCGGATCCTCCTCCTCCTTGTATGTGCCGTGGGTGATAATTTCACGCCATAGCGTGCCCATGTGATTTACATGTGCGACGACGTTGCCACCCTCGGCGAGCTTCGCGTCGTTGAAGTATTTCAGAGCGTACAGGCCCTTGTACGAGCTTTGCGGCAAGAAATGCTCATAGAGCGCGTTCCACTGCGCCTGAGCCGTGTCACATTTCTGCACGACCCAAAGCAGGTCATCGGGAAGGTTGTGGACGATCTGTAGGCGCGCGGACGCGTCGCGTGTATGCCAATAGGCGGGCTGATATGGAGTCGTTTGTAAAGTCTCGGTGCCGGTTACCACATCCCACAAATTGCTGCTCTGAAATAAAACCTCCATACGGTATCTCCATAGACTGAAGTTAGATCCGGCGGAGTCTAATTTAGTTTGTATAGTGTGGGGCGTGGCGGTGGGAAGAGGAATGGCAAAGTTGGCGGGGAGTGCCATACTAGAGCAACAGGGGAAAAGAGTAGCTGTGACACAAGATGATTGAAAGATTAGAAGGATTGAACAAAAAACCTCACGTTAGAAGGCGTATCGAAGCCGAGTCCCGGATGCGTCTAACGCAAGCAAGATGATGGTGCGGGGACAACGCGTCCAGCGCTCGTTCGATGCGACGACAACTCACTGACCATTGGACCGACCATGGAGACACGTGACCGAATATCATTAGCGACGACTTGGCGGCCATTTGTTGGCGATGGCCTGGCGGCGACACTGCCCGCCGCGCTGTCTTTGGTACCACTACAATTGAGAGCGTCCCAGCGATGCTCGCTTCTCGCTCCTACCACGACGCTACCAGCTCCTCACCCGGTTCTTCTGCTTCTCTCCTTCGTTTCATATCTCCTCCGGAATGCTGAACATCCTCCTAATCACCACGACTTTGATTGTGCAGGACCGCGCGGAATAGCCCCAAGCGGTTTCCGTTTACTCCGTGTGCGCATTTACGAACGATACCAACCGTGTCGAACGTCTTCAGCTGCCCCAGTGCCGGCAATATCCATATACCAGCTTCTCCACAACAGGCTGGTACTCTTCGCTTCGCACGACTGGTAAGCTCTCGAGCAAGGGCGCGCGAGTCTGTCGTACCACTCCCGTCCTACAGCGCCCGGCTTATACTTCAAAATCGATCCTTTTCCACTAAGTTTTGAATATCAGGCGGCGATATACCTCTGTCTTCCACAGATCATCTCCCTTTCACTCGTACTTCTTCTCTGTACCATCTTCCATCATCTGTCGATCGCCGCGTGGAGGTCCGAAAGTAAACTTCACGATATATACACTGCTTAGGGAAGTGCGTCTCTTTGTTGGGCGTCTTCAATATACAGCCGGTCTTCACTCACACACTTCAGGAAAGAGTACCAGGTCTTTGTGATGCATGCACCTCACACAACAGCGCTGAGCTTCACAATTGACGACGAGGGAGCCCTTACAGGACGAAACAACCCTCTCCGAAGACCGGACTCCGCGGGTTTTTTTTATCTCCATAAACAAACGTGCCTGATCAGGAACGTAGGCCGCGAGTTGATAAGGAGATCTGTTCATTGTTATCATTTATCCTTCTAAGCCTACCGTGCCGCTCTCAATCCTAAGAAGTATGATTTGTGAGTTCAAGAGCGCAACACCTTGCTGCGCTCTTGTGTCCCTTCCTGACATCGTAATTCCGATGCTCGGGGAGTTTTGCTCTGGATACAGTTCCGTCAGCACATTGAGGGACAACTCCTACTCCACTCTTGCCCTGTTGCGTGTGAAGGGGATCTCCTCTTTCTCATATCCTTTGCAATGCGTTGCTTGATTCCATCAGTGCTTTTCATACGCTGTCGAACAGGGTATGTGGTGTTCGTTTTCAACATTCCCGTATCCCTGTGCTACACGCCTCTGATCCCGTGCCACATGTTCTGGGGTGTATAAAGCTTCAAGCACAGTTCTGTCGAGTCTTCTTCGACTCCACTCCCTTCTCCCTCTATCTCTCAGGAATGAAGTGCGCAGTATCACTCGCTTCTGTGCTTCCATTTGTCTGGCCTGCTCTCGCTGGCAGTTTCAGCGTTGTCGATACTTATCAAGGTTCAGATTTCCTCAATAGGTTTGACTACCTGGGTATCGCCGATCCTACTCACGGCTACGTGTAAGGTCTCCTCCTGCACTTACTGCCGGTTGTTGACGATTCCTGTTCCAGGAATTATGTCTCTAAGTCGACGGCCATGTCGAAAGGACTTGTTTCGGTGTCTGGCACGAATTTTACACTCAGGGCGGACGATAGAAATATCGTGAACTCTAGTGCGTCCGGACGTGACTCTGTGCGCATCCAGTCGCAGAAATCCTATGGCTCCCATGTCACCGTGTGTGTCGTGGTTTTGTCTGCCTTTCCTGATAAAATCCGCTGACCGTTCGTCTTGGACAGTATCAACCTTGCACACATGCCAAAAGGATGCGGGTATGCGCTGTCTCCTATTATGAAGGTTTCTTACGCATCGTTGGCAGTACCTGGCCTGCAATATGGGAGGTTGGGCCAGATTGGCCGAACGGCGGCGAGGTGGACATTATCGAAGGTGCGCGTATGTATAGCGTATGAGACTGGCCTAAGGCTCATGTCTGCGCCTGGTGTTTAACTGGAAGGCACGAACGACATCGTGAGTCTAGATCTACCAGCCCACCATTCGGATATTTTTGGCCTTTTGTGTTTGACGTGCTGCGGTTAATGTTTCTACCTCCAGGGTGCGTACCTTGCTGTTCCAACGACGCGTGTACACAAAACGTGTCGATCTCAGAGCCCAATCAAGCCACGCTCCACACAAGCTCGGGATGTACCATGCCAGCGTTGCGTGACCACGAAGGGTGATTTCCTGACCTCTTTCCAAGCTTTACTCCACTTACATGCGGCACACAGCACGTCCCTGACCAACGACTGCGCCAGCAATGCCAATTCAAATACGGGTTGTGGCGTGCTGTTCTCTAGGAACAACAGCTACGGGCACTCTTTCAATCTCATCGAGGGTGGCTTCTACGCAATGGAGCGCAGCACGACACTGGTAAAGGTCTGGTTCTGGCCCCGCACTGCTACGAACATCCCGGTAGACGTGAAGAATGGCTCAAATACGATCAATACCCATGATTGGGGCCGACCGCAAGCCTTCTTCCCAGATACGACCTGCGGCATGAAATCGCACTTCTCCACGAGCAATATCATTATTAACTTGACGTTCTGTGCGTATCCGCAGGCTTCTATGTTGAGAAACGTAAATAGTGGGATTGATGATGTTTCTCTGGCGAACTGATAGGCGGGGATTTTGCCGGCGCGACGTATGCTTCGTCAGGCTGTCCCGGAACGTGCGAATGTGTGTGGTCTTCAATGCAACAGTGGCGTTGTAGCTTTCTACTCACTTGACTTACCATACAGCGTTTGTGAAGAATAACCCTGATGAGATGATCTGGGCGTACTTCCTCATCATGTGGCTAAAGGTCTACCAGTGATCTTTAGTGCGCAATGCTGGATCCTTAGGTACCTAACGATACCTTCTGACGTAGACCAACTAGAAGAACTATAGTTGTATGACCTACATGAACAAATTCCGCATGAGTTGTCTATCTGCGGGCTGATTAGTTAGGCTGTTTTTTTATTCAGCCAGAGGATAGCTAAACGTATTCATTTCCTGCACCCATACTTACAACATACTTACATGACATGGCTCCCACGCAAGCCAAGCACGTGTGACGCGTCACGGAAGCTCGGACCGTCCTTCTCAGTACTATTATTAGTAATAGTATGGTCGCGTCTCGCATGGTCGCGTCGAGCAACAAGCGAACAGCCACCCTTCTCCTAAACATATATATGGCTGTGCAACCTCGGAATGCAACGAATTCAATCAAAGCAATAGATCCGACCTCCATCCACCAAATCACATCTGGACAAGTGGTCGTCGACCTACAGGGTGCGGTGAAAGAGCTTGTTGAGAACAGTCTGGACGCGGGTGCGACGAACATCGGTACGTCGCACGAGCGCACATGGGCCTACGAAGACTCATTCTGTTTCGTAGAAGTCCGCTTAAAGGATGGTGGCGTAGAGGTCATTGAAGTCGTAGACAACGGCTCTGGCATTGCTCCGGAGGATTATTCTAGTGTTGGTGCGTTGGCTGATGGCTTTGGAAATGCGATGATACCAGCCATCTCTAGCGCTTAAGCACACGACATCCAAGCTTGAAAAGTTTGAGGATCTCTCTACAGTCGATACTTTTGGTTTTCGCGGAGAAGCGCTCTCATCGTTATGTGCTCTTTCGGAGAAGGTCACCATGACCACGTCAACGGGTGCGCGGAGCTCTATGGGGGTGGCATTAGAGTTTGGTATGGATGGGCAGCTGATGAACAGCGACAAGAAAGTTGCTCGACAAGTGTGTAATCTCCCTTGACCGGACGTGCAGCTAACTTACCTGCTCAGCGCGGTACGACTGTCTCTGTACATAACATATTCAAACCATACCCCGTTCGGCGGAAAGAACTTGAGAAGAACGTTAAGCGCGAGCTCAATAAGATGCTGCATCTCATGGAAGCATACGCACTCGTGCCGTGCACGAGAGAAAACCGTGGTGTGCGTTTTGCTGTCTCGAACCAGGCACATGGAGGGTATGCTGCTTCGTTTCTGAACTTCCTCACCTGACATTACTCAGGAAGAAGGTCGAGCAGATAAATCTGCCGCGGACGACATCGCTCCGTTCCGCTGTCTCGGCGCTCTGGGGCCGCAAATCCCTCGATAATCTCATCGACCTTGACCTAGAGTTCGAGGTCGAGACTGAGCGTGCCGTGCTCCGCAGGCGGGGGAAGGACAGCTCTAAGTGCGGTTTTCACCGGCTTCGTTTTTCTCCTATCTCAACCCTGTGCCCAACGCGCAGATCAAAGAATACCGTTCGTGTGCGCGGGCTTATCTCCAAGTTCTCTGTCGGGTGCGGACGGTCTGGAACTGACCGTCAATTTTATTTCGTGAATGGTCGGCCGTGTAGCCCCGGTAAGGTATACCTTTCGACGTTGCACATCCGTGGTATCCGCTAAGCCCGTGGGTCAGGTCGCTAAGGCGTTCAACGATGTTTACAAGACGTTCAATATGACTCAGTCTCCGTTCATCGTCGCCGACTTCCTTATTCCCACCGGTGTGTTTCCATAGATTTCTCCCTGTTTTGCACACTAATCAAAGTCTGTTTAGATTCGTGCGATATCAACGTCAGCCCGGACAAACGAACCATTCTGCTTCACAGTGAAGGTAGCCTCGTTGAGGCTCTGAAGGTGTGACTTTTCTCCCCATCTTCTTTGCTAAGCTAGTATCTAAATCGCGATTCAGGCTGCCCTTCAAGAGAAATTTAGCTATGCCCGATCTACGTTCGCGCTCAATAACATGCAAGGACAAACGAAGTTATCTCCGGCTCAGGTACAAGGCGATGCGCCACAAAGTGAGAGTGAAGACGTCGCTCGTGCCACAAAGGTGGCTAAGAAGAAGAGGACGCGCGACCCAAGTCCGCACGGCGTTGCTAGTGAAACTGCCCCTATGACCGAATACGGCGACATAGCCGACACTGAACGGGCATCTCCTGCTCGTCTTTCCAAAGGGCCACGTCCCTCAGCATCCGAGAAGCCTGTTTCTTCTGCCACGAAGAGAGCCGCACTCGCTTCGCCAGAATCGCAGCATGCATCCGATACAGAGTCTAGAGGGCTTGATTCCCCCTCTGCGTCCGAACATTTAACCTATACCCGTCCGACACAGAGACGCCGACCCTTTGCCCCTCTGCCCTCCGACCCTCCGCCCTCGCCTCATGTCAGCGAAGACGAGCCGGCTGCGTCCCCTACCACCCGCCCAGCTCTTTCGCACTGTCGACCGCCCTCCCCCAGCTTGCGTGCGACCAAACGCCCCCGCCTCTCCTCGCCTGATCCCGAGCCCTCTACGTCATACGTCGGCCGCCGCTCGCCGCAGCGTATCGAGCGTATCCTGAGCGCAGGAGAAGGGCGCAATCGTGAAGTACAGATGATCCTCGACCCATCTAGCTCGAGCCCGTCTTGGCTCAAGCATCCCGCACAGGCAAAGAAACTCACGCCAATGTCCGGCGCCGGGTTCGCACGCGCAATCTCGCACAACACTCTGTCATACAACTCGTCATCTTCCTCACCAGCGCCAGAGGGCCGATCTGATTCATCTTCATCGTTGCGTGGAATCGCTGCGAGGGCAGGGATGCGCGCAACGCTGAGTGGGTTCGCTCTTGCAGGGAGCCAGCCAATGCAGGAGGACATTGAAGAGAATATGGATATGGACGTGACTGTCGAGGAGAAGGGGCAGGGTGGTGACGCGGACGACTTGGGGCAGAGTAGCATGACTCTTGACAAGTCTCCAGATCAGGGATCCATTGCACAGGAGTCCGTCGTCGCCGAAGAGCCTCATTCGGTTCCAGATCTCGAGGCGCTAGCTGTCAACGATCCGGCCATGGCTAGCGCCGCATCAGCCCACGGCATGTCCGCTGAGGATGGGGGCTCTAGCGGCATGCTGGCTCCGCAGGTCGAGTCCATTGTCGTTCCAGATTCGACTCCAGAGCCTGGCGCGTCGCAGTGGACGAACATCGACGAACTGCAGGCTTCCTCGCCCCAAGCACTCCGCGAGCACGAGCTGATGGAGGAGCTCGTCATTGCCACACCCAACTTCGCGAGACCCCGCGGACCGACGCGCGAGAAGTCTTTTGATCAACCTGTCACGTCTAACGTGTCTCCCGAACGAGAGGACCAACAAGTTCTTGTCGATGACACACCATCTGAACCCGCAAAGGACGTAGGAAAGAGTCAGAACCAACTTCACGAAGATGACCAAAACGTAGATGGCATTATCGATGCTAATATGATCGTAATTAGGGACGAACAGTCGTCGAGTACAGACGTCTTCGAAATTACGGACGAGCACTCGTCGAGCGTGGTTCCTGAGTCTTCCCTGGGACCAGGCGAGGGAGAAGGCAGGAAGAGAGAGTTTGAGCGTACTATCGAGACCTCGCGCGACGTCGTCACATCCGTGGATCTCGCACGCCTCTGCCCACTCTACCGCGCACGCCGCACGGCGGTGGCCACGCCGGCACCACCCCAAGAGCCGCACCAGGACCCCACGGCGGGATTTGGGAACGCCGACGACGCCTCCGCAGCGGCGCAGCTCTCGCGTGTGCTTCGCAAGGCCGACTTCGAGTGCATGGACGCAGTCGGCCAGTTTAACCTGAGTTTCGTCATCGCACGGCGGCGCTCGGACGTGCCGGTACAGGATGATCTCTTCATCGTCGACCAGCACGCCGCAGACGAGAAGTACAACTTCGAGACGCTGCAGCAGAAGACGCGCTTCGCATCGCAGCGGCTGTTCCGGCGCGTGCTCTCTCATGTCCATCAGTTCTGCGCTGACGAACAAATAGACCCGAGTGGCTCGAGCTCTCGGCTGCGGATGAGCTCGTCGCGATAGAAAACGCCGAAGTCTTGAAGCAGAATGGGTTTGAGATCGAGGTTCACCCCGATGGTGGTGAGGGCGGGCGACGCGTACGGCTCGTCGGGTGGCCGGAACACAAGGGCACGACGTTCGAGCATCGCGGTGCGTGCCCCATGCACAGTGTCCGGGCTTTTATCCCACTCACTCCCCTCCCCTCCCTGTAACAGACCTCGAGGAACTAATCCACCTCCTGCGCGACTGCCCAGCGGGCACAATGGTCCGCTGCTCGCGTGTACGTGCAATGTTCGCGATGCGTGCATGCCGGATGAGTATCATGGTCGGCCACGCGTTGAGCAAGCAGAACATGACAGCTGTGCGTCCCGCGCCTCATCGAGCGTGTGGGAGAAGAGACTGACAACCCACGTAGGTCGTGCGGCACATGGCGTCAATGGATCAACCATGGCACTGCCCGCACGGGCGGCCAACGATGCGGCACCTGGTGGACATCTCTGGGCTCAGAAGGGTGTCGCGGAAGGTAGATTGGAAGGCGTTTGGGCTTCGCTAGTGGACCGGGTCTCTGCTATGTGTGCAGGCTAGGCAACACCATTGACAGGCACTGGATAATCAAAAGAACAATGGCTATTTTTCACGAGAAAAGGCTATCATCACACATTTCCCACTAGCCGACTTGAACGACTGAGCTCGTCATTGCTAGTGGCGCGCTCTACCAACTGAGCTAAGCGGGAACCAACCAATATTCAAAGGGTAATATACAAGCTGAGGATTGTTTCGTGGACCTCACTTCCCTGTTCACTTCACCCACGCCTCGGCTGACTGGTGACGCCACACATGATGGGCGGCTGCCGCAAGTAGTTATTGTGTGCTCCTTGTGCTCCATATTCCAGTACAAACATGTGGAAACGATGTGTGCAAACGCATAAATTCACAGGTCGGAGCTGCCCGAAGATGCACACAATAACCTGTGACTTCTGAGAGAAGGCAAAATGAACGGTAGAATTTTGGCACAAGGCTGTTCCACCTCCGTAGGAAGCTGCGCAAGGATGTCGGTTCAGAAAGCTGCAGATGGGATGTACAATAAGCTCATCAGGGGGTAGACTGACGCTCGTCTGACAGAAGCCGAGCGGAGTAGGCGTATCTGTACGGCTGGACTCAACGTTTTTGACCAACGAGAAGACAGCGTATTCGAACGAGCGAAGAAAGGGAAAGTGTGGCCTTCCATATAGAAATAAATGCACTTTCAGCACCACCGTGCTCTCGAGCTTAGAAGACTAGAAAGACTGAGCGAACTGAAGTTGGCGTCCAGCTTACTAGTAATAAAAAGACAAGATCTAGATAACCTCTCCCATGCGCGTTGGCCTATAAATGTCATAGGTGACATGCGAACTCGGACAGGGGTGCACACCCGCAAAGATCGAGATACAGTATACCATCGAGATGTGCGGGCTTGGTGGTCAGTCGATATGACGGTCGCTGACAGGTCGCGCACTCTACTAAAGACGCCGGGCGGCTCTCCGTCCCCAGGCTCAGGCTCGCCTTCACCTCCTGTACAAACACATGATTCCTCCTCTACTGTTCTCCCCCCGGTTTCCTCTGACATATTGCCTTTCCCTGGACGCTCTACCTTCTCATTTCATATAAACAATGTCTTCGTCCCTCGCACTAGCAGACTTCTCTACCTGCGAGATCTCGGACGCCCTCCTCAAACTTGGCGTCCCCCATGGCGGTCACATACCGGACCTTGCCCGCTTCTCGCCTACGCCGTCCTCGGACACCGCGCCTCCGCGTCTCTGTGGGCCCGCATACACCGTGCGCATGGTCTTGGTGTCCGACACCGACGCGCCGCGCCTGCAGGGCCACTTCGTCGATTGCATCCCCGACGGCAGTGTCGCGTTCATCGCCGCGCCATCTAGTCCGTCCGCTCCCTAACCTACCCGCCCATACGCCTTGGGCTTATACTCGCGGCGCAGACGCTCAGAGCGCTGTATGGGGCGGCCTCATGACGCTCGGTGCGCTCGCCCGCGGCTGTCGTGGCACGGTTGTCTACGGCCGCGCGCGCGACCTATCCGAGCATCGGTCGCTTGGCTACCCGCTTTTCGCTCTCGGCACGTCGACCGTCGGCCAGGCACCCTTCACGCGCGCATCGGAGGTGCAGGTGCCAGTCATCGTCAATGTCACCGAGAGCGGGCTGCCGCAGGTCGAGGTACGGCCGGGGGATCTGCTAGTCGGCGACGAGGACGGCGTCGTGTGTGTGCCGAGGGAGCTGGAGGGTGAGGTGGTGGAGAGGGCGAAGAGAGGGCGCGAAGTCGATGCGCGATGCGCGGAGGATATTAAGAAGGGTGTCGGTGTCGCGGAGAGTTTTAGGAGGCATCGCGGGACGAAGCTTTGAACGAATTGTGCGCGTGTATAATTTTTCTCTTTCGCTTGGCCGCAAGTGCTCATAGCGCTCATGAATATACTGTAGGCTACACCATAGAACTTTGAAGTCGAATCCATAGAACGGACTGCTCTTGTCATTACAGCCTGACAAGTGAATGCTCGTGTCGTCGTCGACAGCAATTTCAGCTTGTTCGCGATTGCTCCAACGACCGCGCAAACACGTCGCCCTCATTCCCCCTCAGCGCTTCTTTCCTTAATTGCCGCTCGTTTCTGTCTATGAGTCCACGCCCCGTCTAGCCGATCTTGAACTCGCTGATGTCATCTTCAACCGAACAAGGTTTTCACACTGGTAGTCGACGGAGGGAGTGGTCACGCAGGAATGGTGCAAGCGAGCAATGAATTCAATCCGTTTGACTCGAGAAGCAACGTCGTCTCCGATCTACTGCGAAGGGAACCTCGTTAAAGATTAAAATGCCCCAGCCCGACCGTCGGGATAACGTTCCGTGGCTCAGGGACTGCCTCAAGGCTGTCGTACTCGCTGAGCTCGGGGGTGTAGAGTCCTTCGAGGATATTTGATGATTAACGACGCCTTGGGCGGCACGAGTACGGTAAGGGTGGCAGCATTTTGCTAGTTTCTCGGCATCTATGACGTTCGCTCCGCGTCCCGAGACCACGTCCTTCTCTGTGGGCGACAGGACATCTGTGAGGAACGGTGGTTGAGTGTGTACTGTGTAGCACGATCTTTAGCACACAGGACGACTCGGGATGTAGCACTGCTTCCGGACCGGCCGCCTCGTCGTTGAAAGTTTGCGGAAGATGAACCGGCCGCGGCTGGCGCGCCAGTGGCGACTACCTGGCAGTTATTTCCTCGCAAAGTGGTGAAGCTCGGGCACGTCTCAGGCGAGGGGAAAGACGCAGAGTAAGATCATACAGAGCAAGGAGCAAGCTTGTTGCTAAGATTGCTGTTACAAAACAAATCGGTAAAAACGCCATGCACATCAACGGGGTGGCAGAAATACGATATTAAGTGCCAGTGCTGGTTTAGTTAGGTGTGCTGATCAATTTACAGTCACTGGGTATTAAAATAATTCCCGCTTAGCTCAGCTGGTAGAGCGCGTCACTAGTAATGACGAGGTCAGTCGTTCAAGTCGGCTAGTGGGAATCTACTACCTCCCCGCTGGGGTCACTTTTGTTTTCGGAAGATTCGCTAGCACGCAGCCTACCTTTATCACAATCATCGTGACCTCCTAGAATGCTACACAGCACGATCATGGCACTGTAGACGCTATCTGGACTCCATACTCACAGCAACTCGAATGCTCGATACCTTGATGCGCGAGGCGTCGTGTCCGTGAACCAAGCGCGTACGACATAACATCTGCCAGAAGCTAATCCACGGACCCAGAAATCCAGTGTGCGGCGTTCCGATTCCATATACTCCACTCGAGCGGCTATTGGTCTCGTTAATGGTAGTAAACCGATGCCAGGACCGGCCATTCAATCCATTGAATAAGATGCTGTGCGGAAATGCAAGTGGCCAATATGCAGCCTCACATCAACCCACCTCCGCACACGAAAATACAGCAGGCGTGAATACAAGGAAGACTCCAGCCGGTGCCCCTAACCTCCTCCCGCCACCTCTGCGCCTCCCTCTCCCTCTCTCCGCTCTCCTTCCTCCTGCTCATGCGGAATTTCGTCCGGATCCGGGAACCACCCACACGCAGAAAAATCAACCACGAACTCCCCGCTGCGCCCGACGCGCACGGGTACACCCTCAGCTTCGAGCGCGCGCCGCTGCCGCTCCGCACCGCCCGGCTCGCGCCGCGCGATCGTGCCCGTTGACTGTACGACGCGCTGCCACGGCACGCCGGCCACCGGCGAGACGAACTTGAGCGCTGTAGGGACGGAAGTCAGGACGGCGGGGCTGGGACTAGGGTTCGTGGATGGCGGGTCGGGCGGGTCGGGGGTATGCGCGGATCCGAGCGAGCGCACCTTGGCCAACGTGGCGCGCGTGCCGCGGCATGCCGATCAGCTTCGCGACGTGTCCTGCGCGACGCGTTTCTCTCCGTCAGAGGTAGAGACGCGCGGACGGTGCGCGGTGAGGTTCACCGTACGACGTAACGCGCGCCTCGGGGATCATGCGCACGACGCGGTAGACCTGTTGCGGCGGCTCGCGTCAACGCGCCGCGTATCTCGCTGGGGACTGGCTTACTTCGGCATGGAACTCGGCCGCATCGAGAGACATGTCGGACGGGGGAGCAGAGTATATAAAGAAGGCCAAGAACGCGCGACGCGCAGTCTCGTTCGCGCGTCGAGGGCTGAGCGCCGAGTGCGTCTGGCGCCTGGACGAACGCTCGCGCCAATCAGCCCGAACTGCCCGAGTCACCGATCCCCTTGACATGGAACCCACGGCTACGGATAGCACAGCACGAGTTTGATGACTATGCGGCCTCTGCACGGGCACGACTCAGCCTGGAAGCACGTCGAGCAACCGGACTTGACGTTTCTTGTCCACACCCGTTGCGGAGACACGGCGTCCCAGCCATCACACGTACGCGACCAGACAACATCATACTATGATAGAGGTAGTAGCGCATGTAAAAATGGGATAAAGAAGGCGATACAGACGATTAAGCTGATGGGCAAAGCGAGAGAAAAGACAGGGGGATAATAAGGGGAAGAGGGAGATGGGCGCAAAGGATACACTCGCACACCGTCCGGCCGGGATGCAGATGCTGTGACCGTCTATACACGCACTCATTCGCATGCCTACTCCTGCCCGAACCCTTCCGTCTCCCTGCAACCTCATCAACAACGGGACCGCAGCGGGATAAAACAGAGAAAAACGACGCACTCGATCGCGAACAGCAATTTCTTCTCCAGACTCTCGTAGTCCTGGTACGGCGGGAGGTCGAGCCGGTTGAAGCACGTGTGGCTGCGCGGCAGACCGTTCGGGTCGCCCGATTTCTCGATCGTGAACCTGCGCGGGCCGTCGCTGCCCTGGAGATCTTTGAAGCCGTTCACGGGCACGCGCGACGTGCCGGTCGTGAACTGGAGCAGGCGCGCCTTGCGCTCGTCCGGCCACGAGCGCAGGCATTGCCAGAACCACTCTATCACCTGGTCCGTGCGCTCGTAGCCGCGGTAGTCCGTGAACTTCGTCCAGTCGTCCCTGGCGCGTTCGGTCAGGTAAAGGTGGCAGAACCGCAAGCGGGCACGCACATGTCAATCTCGCTTACACCCCCGATGAGCAGCTCTAGCTCGTTCTCGTCGAACACCTTGACGAGCTCGAGCGGGATTGCCTCGCCAAAGCCTTCGAGGAACGCAGAGAACTGGTCGCGCACGCGGCGCGCGATGCGGTACTCGACGAGCAGCTCGACGTACTCGGCCTTGTTCGCCTCCGTCACCGACACAGCCTCGCCGCCCGGCTTGAGTTCGATGGTGACGAGCTCGCCGAACCGATCCTCCGTCGTCGAGAACGTCTCGTCGAGGACGTCCGTGATGTCGTTCTCGCTGAGGCGACGTGTGAGCGGGACGGGACGCGCATAGGACGCGGGGAGACGTACAGCATCCAGGTGAGGCCCTTGTAGAGCTCGTAATCGACGGCCTCGAGGTCCTTGAGATTCACCTTCTTCCCGAGGATCATCTTGTATATCGACGGGACGAAGTACGCGTCCAAGAACCTGTGCGCCCTCATCAGCCCCTCCTCCCCCACCCCCCACAAGCCCAACGCACCGATGGTGGAAAATCGCAAGACCAAGGCACCGTCCAATAAACTTGAAATAATCAAGATGTTCCGGGTTGATTCCAGACGCAGGGTTGATCTGCAGTGTGTAGTTGTCATGCGCGGAGTACTCGAAGAGGCCGTAGGACGGATTGAACATCTCGTGCGAGAGCAGGAAGAACCATTCGCGCGAGACGCCGCCGTAGTCGAGCCCGTCCTCGCCCTCGAAGCGGACCATCAGCCGCTTCTTCAGATCTTCGGGCCGCAGACGCATCACCGCCGCGAACGAGTCTTCGAAGACCCAGCCGCGCCGCACGCGTACCTGTGCCGCCGTCGTTAGTGCGTCTGGCGTCCAGCAGAAGGGGAAGGATGCGGCAAGGCGGCAAGCCCAGCGGACGGACGTGGCAAAGACGAACACACCTCTGCCTTGGCATCCGTAACGAGCCTCAGCTGCGGCTGCGACCGGAAATAGATGACCTTCCTGCGGTAATCGCGCTTATACTGCGGCGCGTCCGCATCGACGGACGACGGCAAGCGCGGGTCGTCCCACGTCGTCGTCCGCGTGTTGTGGTCGACGAAGTAGATTCTGGGCGCGGTCAGCACGCAGCGCTCACACCGGAAGCAAAGATCGCCCACCTCCTCGTGCTCGTCATCCTCATCTCCCACCCGCTCGGCAACGGCCCCAGCGCACTCCGATCCGGCACCTGTCCTCCAGCCCCCCCTCCTATTCCCCCTCCAACGCCTCCCCCGACTCCCCCAACCGCCTGCGCCACCGCCCTCCTGGGATCATGCCACGTCGTCGACCTCGTATTATGATCCACGAAATACGGTCTTCCATCCGGCGTCCGACGTTCTTCCCATCCCGCAGGCAGCGGGACGTCAGCATACGTGCCGTCCTGTGCTACCACAGGGGGTTGTGTGGATAAGGATAAGGACGTGGACGTAGACGTGGATGTGTGGGAGGGTGGCGCGGGGCCGGGGCGGTGCCAGGTCGTTGTGCGCGTGTTGTGGTCGACGTAGTATGTGCGCCCGCGCGGGTCGACGCGTCGCTCCCAGCCGTCCGGCAGTGCGTCGTCGTGCGGCGGTGCGGGCGGCGCTTGGGACGTAGGCTGCGGCTGCACGTGCGACGTGGGCGCTGCGTGCGGTGCGTGCTGCTGCGGCTGCACATGTGGTGCGTGTTGGGGTTGCACATGCGGTTGAGACTGGGCATGGGGCAGCGGAATCTGTGGCGTCGGGAACGCGACAGCTTGCGCGGGCACGGGTGCGGCGGCGGCAGAACCGGGCGACGATGAGCGGCGCGTGATATCCGCGCCCGCACCTGCGCCGAGATTCGAGAAGCTATGGGACGGATGGAGCTGTGGTTCTGGGCGGGCGAGTGCGGTGCGCGGGCGTGCGGTGGCAGCAGAAGAGATAGAGGAAGCTGAAGATGAGAATCCGGTGGCGGACGAGCTGGGCGAGGAAGGGACGCCGAGCGCGGATGAGCTAGAGGACGCGATGGAGTCGGCGCCGAGACCCAGCTCGCCATAGCGCGAGATCGGGACGTCGTCGCGCTCGGTGGTGAGGGAGAACATGATCTTGCCGTGTACGTAGAGGCCGTCGGCGCCGGGCTTGAGGTCGAGATTCTGGATGACTGACGACGGAGGGCAGTGAGCCATTACGTCGGAATGGGAGAGGAGCGTAGGAAGGTGCATACCGTGCCCACCCGCGTCAAGGTCCAACACGTCCCCGACACGGACGTTGACGGAGCCGAGGAAACCCTGATCCTGGCGCTTGAACTTGCGCTGATCGAAGACCTGGATGAGCAGCGACGAGTCGGGGCGGACGTCGCTGAGGGCGGAGCGTCAGCGTGTAGGGAGAGGGGGGATAAGAGATGCAGGGGTGTAAGGAACAGATGCGCAAGGCGACGAGTGGTGTACACGCGATGGTAATGTCCGCGAGCGGCACGCTGATAATGTGACAGACGGGATAGCCGCGCCGCAGACGCAAAGCGCGCGCGCCCGGTACGTACAATACGATCACGGCCACGGCACGCAGCACAACCGTGCGCACACGAACGAGCCCGAATCGGGACGCCGACACAAACTAGTCGAGGGCGAAACGAAGAGAAGAAAAAGGCAAGAATGCGGAAAGCAACGCACAGATCGAAGCTCTCGTTCCAATACGGCGTGAGGGTCTTCTTAAGGACGGCGGTCTGGCGCGGTTCGGGGGCGGAGTCGACGGTGATGAGGACGAAGGGGTTCGGGAGGGAGAAGAGGTCGCGCTTGACGAGGCCGGAGGCGGCGAGGACTATGAGCGGGTGAGCGGGTGTTGAGAGGGTAGATAGGGAGATAGAATGGGATGGAATGAGATGTGTGGGAGAATGAGTGGATGGATGGGAAGAGAGAGAGGGGTGGGATGGGCCGCAAGGCCAGATGGGGTCATACGGCGGGGATTCGCAGGTGGAGAAGGGGAGACTGACTGGTAATACTGATCGTACGCTCGCTGGCGGGGCGTAAGCGGGCAGAAAGCGGGAGCTTGGACGGAGACGAACCTCATGAGGTCCAAGCCGGGGGAAGGTCGAAGTGTTGGTGTCGGTGGTGGTGGACGAGATCGAAAAGGATGGACAACTTGTGGTTGATGCTACCAGCAGCCGCCGGCGGACGGATTTCCGGAGATCGCGGATGGGCCGCCGGGGTATTCGGCCTGCCGGGCACCACGCGCCACGCGTCAGGGCTTTCTTAATTGAAAAGCGGAGAGAGACGTACGTGCTGGATGGGATGTTGGAGGAGAGGAGGGAAGGAGAAGGAGTGGGAAGGAGGAAGAGGGAGAAGGAGAAGTTCGGGAAAGGACGAGGACGGTGGCTGTGAGCGAGCAGCCCGTCGCTGTCCTTACGTCAGACTCTTTATTTGGAACCTTCACTCGGCCGACGGCCCTTCTTCCGCCACATCTGCCCCTCCTCGTCCACGGCTGCCTCTCCGGATGCGACATCCACCCCGCCGCTCGCTGTGCACCAAACCCGCACCCTATCCAACGGGCGTGCTCTCTAGAAAAGCCCCAGCTGCAACCCTCTACCCCCGCCCACGCCCGCTGATCCTTCTTTTGATCGTCGCCTCGCCCTCGGACCGTCTCCCGTTAACACGCAGTCATCCTACAGTCCTCGGGTACAAGTTGTAAAGCACAGTTTCAGTTCATATATTACAGTCATGTGCCGCAACGACGCCCGTCCTGTTGTGCGCCCGCGTCACTGCGCGCGTCATCCCTCGGAGCCCACTATCGTCCTTCTAATGCGTGCCCGACATCCCCTCGCGTGGTTCGAAACTGCTTGATGAACACGTCGAGCGTTATTTCTAGAGGCTGCGCTCGTCTGCTCGCTTATCGAATGCGGACACATAGTACCCACAACGTCCCGCATGCGATAACGGAGAAGCGTACTTCTACCAGACGTCGTCGAAAAGGCTCGTTTCTGAAACCCACTACGTTGGGCGCTTGCTGTCTGTGCTAGCGCTTCTCGACCTGCTGCAAGCGGGAAAAATCTATAGCATAAGCTGCGCTTCATTTACCAACTATCAGATGCGATTTCCCTGAGCCCATGTGCATTAAGAGCAGTATCTCACTTCTACAAGATCAGAGGGTCTCGACGGCCAGTTTAAACAGGTGTACGTATGAAAACGAGGTTGCAACCGTAGGCGATCAAACTTGCGCTCACACTGTTGCAGAAAGTGGCATCATTGGCTCTTTAGCGCTTCTACACGAGAATCCGAGGGTGCACATTCGCCACTCGTTTGTAATAGTATGGAATTAGGTCCTGGAACTGCACGTGCCGTTCCACTGGGCCACGGAAAAAAGCGGACTGCTCTGAATCTGATCCGACGCACACGCCTCGGCTCGCCCGTGCCCGTGGATTGCACGATGGGGTAGCACGTGATTTAGAGTAGTGCACGCGTCGGGTCTCATGCACCTAGGACTGGGTATGCGCAACACCCAGCCAAACCGCGCTGTGATGTGTCCAAGCGGCAAATGCCGACGGCACTCGCGGCCGGTCTACCGACGCGGATAACCTTTTCTCGGGGTGGCGACTCGCTGTAAAAGATTCAGGAATTCAGAAAAATCGCCTTTCCTGGATATAAGTATACTAAAATCATGCTTGCGATGGTGCGCACAAAGTCTACTAGACGCTTCGCGTGGGGGACGGGCAGATTACATCGAGATTAAAAATGTCGCTCTACAAAAAAACTGTTTAGTAGACTTCATGAAGAAAGCGATGCTGGTACTCAAAATCTCTTATTCTCCAGGAAAGGTGAGGAAATGAAGGAGGAGATACATTTCAAAGTTAGCCAAGATGAGGGGGTCCGACGCGCAAATGCGGCCGGGATGACTTGTGCATGATGTCATCGCAGCCAACCTCGACAGACCGTCTGTGTCACGGTCTGGTGAGTTGCCTCCCCTCCCCTCCGTTTTTCGTCTTGCATCCCCACTTTATCTTCTTCCAATACCTTAAGTTCTTTCACGCTAATAGTATCTTCCTTCTCTTCCCACGTACTCTGCAGTATGCCAAAGAAATTCGAGAGAAGTACAACAACAACATAAACTATCGGAGGCGTGGCCAAATGGAGAGTGCACGGGAAAACCAGAGTCCGGTATGAAAAAAATAGTTAGGCATGTGCGCGGTTACAAGAGATACGTGGCCCCTCCAGGGTTCTTGCGTTCGTTTGCCTTATCCTGATTTCTTTCCTTTCCATCCAATCGCCAACGAGGGATTGAGGGCAGATTTGACACAGGAAGCGACACGATCGATCGCTCGCCGAGCAACCTCTCCATGCAAGCATGGGAAGGGTTCTTTGGGGCTGGATACATAATCCTTCAAACAGGTGCGTCCTCTTAACAGTTTTCCCTGCGAGTGAACACCATTGGTTCATGCCCAGCAGGTTTCCATCTACTCTCCCTCCACCCATACTCCCCTCTCAAGCATCCATTCCTTTCACCAAAGCAGCTCCCAGTAACGCAGAGACGAGGATAAGGAGGATTTAGAGCAGGTAGGAATTCTACTTGTGTGCCTAGCCTCAGGATACAGATACTGGGATATTATGCTGACATGGAAGTGTTTTCTAGTTACTATGCCCTGTATATAGTACATAGCTAGCTTCGGCATTTTTTCTGTGAATTTTAGAAGGACGGAAAGGGTCATTTGCCACGACTTTCTGTTGAGGAGGTTATCTGGACGTCCGCAGTCGCCGGATACCGGACCGCGGTGATCCGTCCTGGACGCATGGTTTGGCGGGGGTTGCGCATACCCACTAGGACCGCTACTACCACCACCTCGAGCAGGCGATATGCTCTGCGGATAGCCCCTCGCGCCTTCGCAACGATCTCCTTTCTTCAGCCCACAACTGTCCTTGACGCAGCAGCACCGCCCGCCACAATCCCATAGAGTAACGAGCACTGCCGTAGAAATAGCAGCCACGCCGCCCGCGCGAGCCACCTCCGTTCAGACTTCCTCACACCCCCGACACCACCGCCCCGATTCCAACCAAACAAAATGATAGAGTGTCGTTCGTGCGGCCGCCCGGAGTCCCCTCATACAGACCATCTTGTCGCAGATCTGGGACGGCGCTTACATGGCACTTACAATAGGGCTTTGCTACTTACGAGCATCACTACCAGTCCCAAGGAAATCCCACTTTATAAGCCGATTTTAGGCAACGAGTTCTTCTCGATTGCGGCCGCTCAACTTGTTGTCCTGACTTGACACTTCTGCTCAGGGTTTGTTAGTATGTACACTAGCATATGACACCCAGCCTATGACCAGGGTACAAGTTTACACTGACTACAATCAACTTATAATCCAGCCCGGCTGCTTGTAATGCTTGCAATCAGGCAAGCCGCTGATAAGCTCTGTCCCTGATTTGCGACAGTCTGTACGCGGCTTGCGGTGTGCTCGACCTCGGCACGCACGTTTTCTAGAGGCACGGCCGGGCTGGCCGGATGGCACGCGTCGTCGTCGGAATCTGGCGGAATGGTATCGCTCATACGTAGACTGCAATTTGATCATAATTCAGGGTGGTCTGATTGTAAGTGATTGTAATTTATCAGTTGCCTCGCCGGCAACTTACAAGCCCCTTCCGGTAAGCTCACAATAACCTTTTGCGATACGTATTTTGATGCTTTATAAGCTCCCGGGTCCAATTCCGGCAATTATAGCACTTATAGGCAATCATAATCAGACATTCCAAGATCTGCGACACAGCTAGCAGATCATTGCCCTCGCCGAGTCTCTAGAAACGCGTAGCGTCCGTTCCTTCATTTTTCTTACGTGTGAATAGGCTTATGTGCCATCAGACTGCATTCTGGCGAACAGAAGACCTTTTCTTACCTCGCTAAGGGTCATGCAGGACGATGTTCTATGCTTTTTCGGGTCACTCGTTAGTGGAGAACCGATTGCAAGTATTCAAACACGGCGTTCTCGAGATCGGCGTAGGGTAATTCCTGTGTTTGACGGTACTTGTACTCCAGCGGGTAGCGCTTACGTTCGGCCTCGTTCTATGCAACCCGCAACGGGATCATGGTGTTATGCGGCGTGGGATGGTCGACCGCATGTAATACATAGAGAAGAGGATCGGCAACGATACAGAAACTTCGCCAGCTATGTACGTAAGACTGTCTGTGAGTTACAGCAGGGCAAGTAGCACATACAGATGAAATCTTCATGCGCGTACAGTTTGTTCCCCTAGCGGTCTAGGCACTGCGAGCATCCATGCATCGTGAAACTTATGCATAACGTGAATTTTATCTTTCATCCGCACGACGAAGATCGCGAAGCAGCATGCCTTGGACTACCTCTCGACAGCACCAGGAATAACGTTTGTGCCCCATCCGCAGGCTGTTCTGGGTCGATACGTCTGCACGGTATGAACTTGCGGCGCACGGTACGAATGCAGGTGTCCTAGCCCGTCGGGGCCTTGTACGATTGCAGCGCGGGACAACACCGACCGAATCCTAGGCATCTGCATGCGTGCGTCGGAAAGTTCACCGAGCCTCCCTGAATATCCATTCGATCTTCCATGGCAGGAGTATCGACGACCGTAATGACGATAGTGCAGCAGCGGGAGGGAGATCGGCGGGGACATGGACACCGACCCCGGCGTGGGCGCCCATCCCTTAGCCTTTTCGGTCCTCCGCAGCGCAATTATCATTCATGAAGCGAACAAGCCCGCGCGGCACCGCTCTGCATCGACGCGGTGGCGGGAGGACCCTGTGTCTACCAATGCCACGGGCGACATACAGCATTACTGCAACCTTAACATAGTAGGTGCTTAGGAATGGCAGGCAGACTGGATCACTGATAGCCTCGCTTCTGGCGCGCGCCGCGGCGCAGCGGCTGTATGAGACTATGGTGCCTACTCGAACGCGCGGCACCGTCTCGTCTGTGGCAGGACGCGCGTTGTCTGCTGTTGCCTCGTGCAAAACAAGGCGCGGCGGCCGTCGAGGCCACCGCGCACACAGGCCACGACGCTAGAACTCGCCACGCGTGGCATGGCACGCAGCCCGTGCGCCCGACGCCAGGGCGCCACATCGCAATTAGCCCTGGCGCATTCTCGGACTCTTCGGCGGACCCTCTGGCGGACCTCCTTCGCCGCGCGCGGTACCGTCTCAGACGGACCACCGCCCTGGGCGCGATGGATCGCACACGGCGTCGTCCAGCGGGCGCACCCGACCGAGCTGTCCGCGCGCCCCTGCCCGATGGTGGCCCGATCTACACATAGGCAAATAGCGACGTCACGGGGTCGCGGGCCTAGGCGGATGCACGACCGCACCTATCCGCGCCACACGTGGCCATGGCGCGGCGCGAGGCACACGCAGGGTCCAAGACAAGAAACGACCACGATCGTGAGCGATCTTGGCGGCGACGCCGCCGCCGCTGGCTACGGCGCCAGCCCAGTGGCTGCGGGGCAATCGGGCTCGATGCGGGCCCACGTCACAGCCCCCGTAGCGCCACTAGCCCAAAGTGAAAACGGCACAAAGACAGAGGAAGTCCTGCTCGGACCCTTGTGTCCAATGTCAGATGCACCTGTCCATCGACGTGCACGCACCATGGTCGTGCGTGGCAGGACAAGGCATGTCTCGGTGCCGTGGTCAATCTGGCAGAGCAGTGTGGTTAACCGGCCAGCCGACGAACGCCGTGCTGCTGCCGCGCTGTACATACCCTGCTGCAGGCAGGCAAGCTCGTCCGCACGACGTGAATAGGACGCAGGGCACGGGACGGGGAGAACAAAGCATATAAAGCGAGACCAGCAGCGAGAATCTTGCACGATCGCGCGTCGCGTGCGCGCCCTTGCGGCGGGGACGTCCAAGACGCACCTGATTAGCTCGTCCGCCCGGCGGGCTGGCGCCTTGTCCTGAAAGGCCCGCCGTGCGGAGCAGAGCGGTGCGTTGCGCTCCCGACCGATAGATTGCGTGGCTGGCAGGGCGCGGCGCGCCAGAAGCGGGGAAATGGCAGCCAGCCATGGCCACGCGCGGCGGGGCGAGCGCGCATTGTCTACCCGCCTATAACGCGGCGCGCACGCGGGTGGGCGGCACGTCTTTGTCCCCGCATGCCACGCCTCGCCACTCCCTCTTTGTCCTGCGCGTTCATAACTTTCGCTGCGTCGCCCTCTGTGCCCCCACCAGACCCCCCTCGACCTCCGATGGGTCGAACTCGCACCCGCCGCACGTCCAGTGCCCCACCGCTCTCTAGCGCACGCATCGCATCGCTACCGGCTAGCCTACGTCACCTGTCCCCGGAAGCATTCATCCCGACGCCGAGTGCGACGCTGCCGCCGCCCGCGGTTGACGCAGACGGCAGGCGGCGCTGCCATGCGCGGCGCCAACCACCACACCATGCACCACGGCCGCGGAACGCGTTCATCCTCTTCCGCTGCGATTTCGTGCTCCAGCGCAAGATCCCGGCCGAGCACGAGAACGATCATCGCAACATCTCGCGCATCGCGGGCGAGGTCTGGCGCGCGATGAATACGGAGCAGCGCGGACCGTGGGTCGCGATGGCCAGCCGCGAGAAGGAGCGCCACGCGCAAATGTACCCCGGCTTCAAGTACACGTCGATGATCACCGCAGACAGGAGCAAGAAAGGCGCTAGGACGAGGAAGAACAAGTTCCGCAGCCCACCCGAGGACGACTCTGTCGCGATCGCGCCCATCTCCATACAGGCGGAGGCGAGGGACTCTGCACGCCGCTCGTCGTCATGCCCGCTGCTACCAGGAGCGGCCGCCACAAGCAGATTCGGCGTAGCCGACACGAGGGCTTACGTCTACACGAACGGCGACGACCCGCGTATTGCAAACGCGCTCGACACCTACCCGAGCCCTGGCGCCGTCCCACTCTTCGACCCGACTCTGTTCGGTGAGACTTACGCAGCCACCGCCCACGATTTGCCTGCAGGGCACGCGCCCCGGCACGGGCGCGCCTTTGACGCTAGCCCGGACGGATTCTCGCCTCTCCAACAGATGATACAACCCTTCGACTCCCCGTTCGCCGCGTCGCCACCGCTCCTCGGCGCGGACGTGTTCCACGACCCCTTCGCGCATGTTATGACGCAGGCGCACGTCACGAACACACCCGATGAGGCTTACGACCCGCTGTGCACAAGCGTAGGCTGGACGCCGACCATTGGGACCGCCTACGAGCCGCCAACCCTGCAGCAGGGCGAGTCGTTCGGATGCCACGATTTCTGCTTCACAAGTGCCGAGACGAATGACGTCGGGCAAGGTGGACTTCCTGGCGGGAGCGCGGCGGTTGAAGGGAGTGCGACGCCAGAAGAGCTCGCGCACGGGTCGACGTCGCTGTACACGCCGGCATTCAGATTCCCGTGGGCGACGATTGGAAACATAGACGATTACCAATGGTAAATTCAATTTAGATATTCACGGACGCTCTTGATACGTATTGCGAGAACACAGAGCGGTGCTTGACTGTAGGATTAAGTCTGGGGAAGAGGATTTGTATGCTAGCGTACTGACTGTACCTATAATCTTGGCTCTGGTATCATATTATTTTGAGGTTCCGCGACGCCTGTCACTGATACGCGATACAGAAAAACATTTGTTATGAGAGACAACTTCTAGAGAGTGTGTCAGATGAAGTAGAGCGCAAGCTGAGGCTCCCGACGTCTCCGACCAGACCCTGTGCTATGGTTTCCCACGTGCACAGGAGCCCCGTATGTCCCGGGTCTGTTCACCTCTTCGACTCGGACACGTTACCGACACCGACATTCGTCTCGTCTTGGTACTGTATTTTGAGGTCAAATATGTCATTCCGTTCTGGCACCAGAAGATTCCTGAACTTCGGCCCTAAGGCCTCTGGCTCGATTAAATCAAACTGCCAGTGGGTTTTCCACTAAACCCCATCTCTGCCAGTGCTCTTAACTTGAAGCGCAATCGCCTGCGTTGCCGGGTTCATCTACCCATCCGGAGAAGAATTTCGTCAATGGTCGACAGAACCGCTTCCGAGGTCACCGTGTACCCTTCGCACAAACGGCGAGAGTATTTCTCGCATCGAACACGACGGGCAGGTGGCGAGAGTAGCCGCTGGGAGAGATGTTGGGCGTCGGTACCAGGTGCAGAGTCTGAGTACTAAACTATACAGCCAGGCTTACGCCGGCAGCACGGATAGAGCCTTACTCGACTCTGTGGGTGTTTGAAGCTTTATTACTGAAAGGCTCGCGCATCCGAATGTTGCCGAATGCAAAGATTGTGTTGTGAGAATAGCTCTGACGGTTACAATACTACACGCTACAAGGCGAACAGTACATCGTCAGCCAATGTTACATACAGTAGAACTTACTATAGTCCCTCTATGAACCACAGAGACTCGCGTATCCAAACTGCGTGCCCGGCCTGGCCAGGAGACCTCACGTCCTAATACCTCGTAAACGTCAGCGGCACGCGCACCGGCCTGCCCGTTACACATCAGTTGAGTGGGCCCATAGAGTCCGCGAGCATACACGCACGTAGTGGTAATGCCCGGCTTGTTCGACAACACACGCTCCTTGCGCTGCTCGAACGTCTCGTGCGCAAAGCGTGGCTCGTCTGTGACGGAAACGCGGTAGTGCGCCAGCAACATCGAAAGGATCACTATCGCCTCTGTCTCTGCAAATCTAGCGGGGTAGTGGTGAGTAAGCGGCATTAGATATAGTCGCAAACGAGACGGACCGCCGGCCGATGCACGAGCGTGCGCCGTGGCTGAAGGGTATGAACGCGTCGCGCGGCCAGTCGCCAAGGAAGCGCTCAGGCTTGAACTCGTTGGGCTCCGACCAAAAGCGTGCTGCTCGTTTCGTTAATGGCTTCGGATGATGGTGCAAGGCAAAGGACGCACGGTTGCGATGTAGCGCGGCAGTGTTAATAGAGATATGCGTGCCCTTCGGCAGCGGCATCAATCGCTTCTCGCCTGCGATGTTCGAGATGGCGAGTGACTGATCCTCCCCGCTAACCTTGGGTATGCTGAGTACCTACGAAGAAAACGATGAGAGTGCGAGACGATAAACCATCCACGGGGATGCCTACCGGTGGGCTGCAAAGGGGTTAGTATAGGAATGATGTAAAGAAAAGACGAGCATACACGAGTCGCAAAGTCTCGTAGAAGCACGCCATCATATAGGGCAGACGGCCCATGTCTTCGTAGGCCTGGTACATCATCAGCTTCTCCGATCGACCTACGACTATCAGAGACGGACAGGCAGTGAATCCGATCCGGACAGAACACTCTTGATCTCCTCATACAACCGGTCCTGGACGTGAGGGTAGAGAGCGAGATAAGCAAGGCAGACTACGGTAATATGTATCCGTCAGCGAACGAATGCTGGGGTGCGCTAGCGCGTACAGCACAGTGTATGGGCGGTTGTCTACTCCCCGTCAGCTCGTATATTGTTCCATGCGGGACGTACACACCTCATGCCCCGCAAGCAGGAAGATAAAGATATTGCCTGTAGGGAAAATGAGTACGCTGTAGGGAGAAAGACTATACCCACGCACCCGCGAGTTCTCGATCCGTGAGCTTCGCGTCAGACTCCGCCTCCGTCGCTTGTAAGAGGTTCGTGAAAAGGTCCGCGCGCTCTTCTTTCATCTCTTTTGACCGGCGCGCCTCAATCATCTCAAACATGTATTTCTATACAGACCTTGTCCAGCGCGCGGCGAGAGCTAATGGTGAAGACGGCGTACATCAAAGTCATCAAAGGCGTCGCGTAGCCTCCGTAGGCTTTCCGTGTAGCCTAGGATCCAGCGCGGGGTAATGAGTTTGTAAAAGACCTTTGTCGAGACGATGTGGATTGACTCCTTGAACGTCATCGTGTGGCCTGTAGGGATGTTCTTCTCCTCCGCCCATGAGATGCGATGACCAAAGCCCGCGGACGCAATGATATACAGTGTTATCTGCATATCGTTCAATGATAGGTGGGCAGCAGAAGTCGGGTGCTCGCACCGGCACCGCGAGGTCAATAGCATTGTTGACCTGAATCTCGGGGGCTCTCTTCCATTCATTGTCGAGCAGGTCCTGCATGATCCTCGCCGTCTCGTCCCAAACCATCCGATAGTTTTTCTCAGTGAACGCGGGCGCTGCGACCTTGCGGTGCTTCTTCCACTCGTTTCCCTCCGTAGTGACCACGTTCGTGCCGAAGAGCTTCAGCACACCGTACCATTCTAGAGGCTTAGGGAAGCGCGCGCGGTGGGTGACGATCTCCTAGACGGGGCTCAGTGGCAAGGGGGCAGAGTCAGACTGGAAAGAGCGTACTTTGATGGCAGCCGGATCTGCAACCTCGACGATGATGGACGTGGTGGGATAGAACGACACCTAGATCACATAAGGTCAGAGGAATTCTGAGAGGTCCAGAGGACGTACAGTCGTGGATGCATCCCAGCCAACCTTCTCGAAGGCTGCCCTGCACCCGTCAGTCGACCGCACTGGAACTGAAGAAGGCATACAGCGCACGATCGAATCCTGCGGCGAGAGCTGGGCAGCAAGAATAGAGGAACCTCGAGAGCAAGCCGGAGATGACGGATGCAGGACTCAGCAGCACGCGGGCTCCAGGGAAGTCGCTATGAGATTGGGTCAGAGTAGAATAAGGCCAGACGAAGAGCGTTCGCACCCGACGCTGGCTACAGCACGGCGGTACTCCAGAACGCGCTGGACGACGTGCAGCGCGGCAAACGACAGGCCGAGGACGACGCCGATATGCATCGTGGTGACAGGAAAAGGTACGATCTTACAGTTTACGCCGCAGACTTTATGATGGCTACGAATTTTTCCAGACTGTTCCCACACAAACGCCTGTGGGGTGGGAGGAAGACAAAAGCCAAGCTTAGGATAGACTGGCGTGCGCCGTCGTCACGAGGACGTATCGCGCGCATCTAGCATCGCCGGGCCGTTCGTGTTGGAAGGGCCGAAAACCAGCGACCTGAGAGATGATAACCATGCTCGACAGCCTGAATTCGAAAGGCTCAGACAGCAGCCTGCGCGTTGCATACAAATGCTCCAGCACGGCTTCCGCGACGACGTAGCTCGTTGATCAGACACAGACGCTCGCGCGATTATTTGTGGAGGCGAACCTAACATCTATCTTCATAGCTGATATACGAGGAACGTGACCCGGAAAGACACGCGTGTTTTCTACGAAGCAAGGAGCTGGGAACGAATGCATCAAATTCAAGCGTGGAGCTCGAGAGAGGCACGAGGAACACTGGTGTTGCCATCAAGGCCATGCCCAGAATATAACATCCGACGGTGGTCATGCTCAGGTTCCCACGACACGCCGAAGTACGGCATCTCTGCTCGCTTGGGCTCGTCCAGCCCTCGAGACGTCGCACTTGCTGGAAGCTTAGAAGCTTGCGTGAGCTGCATTCGCGACAGTGCCACGGAGGATCGCTTCCCACACGCCGGCATTTGCAGCGACTTCTGGTATGTACAATATAGCTGTCTTTCTCGTGTACATTCGTATCTTGACTCGTAGAACACTCTTGATAATGGTACTAGCCGGTTCGCATAGCCCTGGCACTTAATCAGACATCTCACAGGACGAGTTGCCCACCGCCGTCGGCGCCTTAGGGCATTCCCCTTCCTTTACTCTAGTCACGGTACACGCGGACGCGATCTGTCTGTTACGGAGCGCACGACTCCCTGGACAATAAACGCTTTACCAAAAAAAAACAGACGTCATCGAGGTTCGGTACCCGAACTCGTTTTTCATCTTATAGATCGACACGCCTGCGGGACGCTGTCCTCAGCAGCTTTGCAGACTTGCCTGTATGTTGCTACTCATGATTTCTCTCTGGATGAAGTACATCGTGGTCGCTTGTAGAAGGGAATTATCGGGTTCAGTATCTGCCTGTTTGGAAGGTTGCGGCCTGCGAAAGCACAAGCATACACATGCACGCGCAAGCCCTCGTGAGAGCTCCTTCTGAGAGACCTTGTTCGACGCGATAAACTGGTCAACGATGCCCGGAAGAGCACCTCATATGTTTTACGCAGGAAGAGAATAGCGAGTAAACCCGACACTGGACATCAGTCCAAGGCAGTCGATAGTTGAGCTGGAGATGATGTCGTCACCGCGAGAAAGAGACGTTGTTTGAGTTGAGAGATCGTGCCAGGCACGCGGTCTCAGACAATCGCGATTGCGTCTCGAGGCAACGGGCTCATTCTGCTCCACGGTCGCCGGGCGCACTGCTGCGGACCCGAGGCCCGCGCTGGCGCAGCGCATTGCAGCGGCCGGCAAACGACGGCGGAGCGAGTCGGCGTAGCCCGCAGCATCTTCTGCTCTTCCTCTCACCGTCCTGCTTCAGATCTTCAGTATTGGTTGGTAGAATCACGCCTGCAGTCCATCGGTGTCCGTCATATTCCTGTACGCATCTCCGATCGCCAAGGCGCCGTGGGCGGTCTCCGGCGGAATCAGCTCGCATCAGGCCCCGACGCCCTGTTTCGCGTGAGCTTGTCTTACGGTCCGGTGAAATAATCTCTCGGGCAGTAATTAAGGCCATCCACCATCTATTGCAGCCCGCGTTCGGTCCCTCCACCACCATGCCCCTTCTCGCGGGCCGCCTCTCGCGCCCCGCCGTCCTCGCGAGCGTCCTCGCAGTGCGTACCGCCTCCCCTCTCTTCGAGCACACTCGTCGCTAACGCCACGCGCCCGCAGCTCTCCCTCCTCTCCCTCTTCCTTCTCGCCCGCGGCACCATCTTCAGCTCGCTCCGCTCGTACGGCATACTCACCATCCCCGATTCATACTACGACGACGACCGGACGCGCATATCACACGCGAGCAGCGAGCCACCCGCAACGCTGCTCACGCGGCGCGCAAACGCAACATTCGTCATGCTCGCCCGCAACTCGGACGCGGACGGCGCCGTGCGGTCCGTGCGCGACGCCGAGGACCGCTTCAACCACGCGTACGGCTATCCGTGGGTGTTCCTGAACGAGGAGCCGTTCTCGGACGACTTCAAACGCCGCATATCGAACATCGTCTCCGGGCCCGTCGAGTTCGGCGTCATCCCGCGTGATGACTGGTTTCAGCCTGCGTGGATCGACGAGGCGCGCGCGGCGGAGACGCGTCTAAAGATGAAGGAGAACAATATCATCTACGGCGGTGCGTGGCCCGCGTGCGATCCGTGCGCGCCGGCGTTGACGCGCCGCTAGATAGCCTCTCGTGCGTTCTGCGCGCCTCTCGTCAGAGAGCATCATGGCTGACTTGAATGGTGGGGATCCAGATACCGCAACATGTGCCGGTTCAACTCTGGCGTGCGTCGTGCTCTTGTCCTACTCCTTCCCGCGCGGTCGTCTAACGCCGCCGCACGCAGTTCTTCTATCGCCACCCGCTAATGCTCAAGTACCGCTACTATTGGCGCGTCGAGTGCGTGTCCCCTCTTTGCATGCGGAGCAGAGTTCTGAGCGGCTCTAGACCGGACATCCATCTCCACTGTGACATGCGCTTCGACCCGTTCCTGTTCATGATGGACCACAAAAAGTCATACGGTGCGTACGCAGTCCCACGTCCGCCGCCGTGCGCGCTCAGCGCGGTCGCAGGCTTCACGATCACGCTCTACGAATTCCGTGCGACCATCGAGACACTCTGGTCGACCGTCCGCGGTACGGCCCCTCCCTCCTGTCCGCTCGCCCCTCCGCCCTGACATGCCCGCAGAGTTCATCCAGAAGCACCCAGAACACATCGCGGAAGACAACGCACTGGACTTCCTCTCCGACGACGGCGGAAAGACATACAACCTCTGCCACTTCTGGTCCAACTTCGAGATCGCCGACATGGACCTCTGGCGCGGGCCAGCGTACACGGCGTTCTTCGACTACCTCGACGCGAAAGGCGGGTTCTACTACGAGCGCTGGGGCGACGCGCCCGTGCACTCCATCGCCGCCGCGCTGTTCACCCGCAAGCGCGACATCCATTTCTTCCGCGAGATCGGATACGAGCACAACCCGTACATACACTGTCCGACGGAGAACGAGCTCTGGGAGCGCGGAAAGTGCGCGTGCAACCAGGCGCGCAGTTTCGGTGCGTTATGGCGTGTTTGTGTCTTGGGCTCGTTCGTGCACCGTGTCTTGACTTTCCCTCGCCTCCGGACGGTGCGGCGGCCGATGCACATCCGCCTCTCGCCACCCGCCGCGCGCCTCTCCATCCGCACGCGGCCGCGCCCCACGCCAAGCGTCCCCCCGTTCTTATTCCTCCGGCCCGTGCCCGCCCGCCGACAACGCCGGGCGGACTTGTCTCCCTCCCCCACGCCCCGCCGTCCGTTCTCCGTCTGGACGTGGCTCGCTCCACCCCCCCCTTTCCCATCCTCCGGCAGCTTTCTCCGTCCCTCGCCCGTTATCTCCGTCTTCTTCTCACTGTCCGCCCGCTGACGCGTGCGCATGCAGACTACGACGGCTACTCGTGCCTCAGCAGGTGGGAGCGCTCGATCGGGCAGTGAGCTGCGGCGCTCCGTCGACATTCGGGAGGCGCGGAGCACGCGTCGGGAGGCGAGGAGCACGCGCTGGCGGTTCGCATCCGCGTTGTGGACGCGCGATGCCGTGACGCCGCGCGAGGAGGGCGCTGGTCGCGATCTACGGGGACGAGGGACAGACGATACGCACGCACGCATATACTTGCATATATATTAGACCGCATGCTGTAATTTATCGACAAAAGACAAGGATGCGATGCCTCTCAGTCGGATGCGCTATTGCTTTCGTATGGGCCTGATGTCATGGAGGACGGTGGGTACTACGATAGTGCTGCACGCGAGCCGGCGACAGAGGTGTGGGTTTCCGAGGCGAATGGGAGCGCGCTGGCTGGCTGGCTGAGTGTGCGCGCGTGCGAACTAATCCGTGTCGGTCGCGCCTGTCAGTATCGCTGGAGACGACGATCACGGCTCCAGTAGTGTGTCTGCGGTCCCGAGAAAGGGGGCCTTCTCGCGCGAGCCGTACCTTGAGCCATACTGTAAATAAGAACATGCCAAGTACGGTACACCGAGCACAGCGCTCGGACCGGGTACCACTACTGGTGTACATGACGTCTGAATAGCACGGACGCGCGCGGGAGAGGGTGGCGTCGGCGTTTCCTCGACTACCGTGCCCCGATGGCGCCATGGGGCCACGACACTGCTGATCGGGCTGTCGCGCGCGACGTGTCGCAGCCTACGTGCACTCCACCCCCCACCAGATCCGCCGAGCAATAGTCCGCGCTGGTGTCAAGCGGGCGGGGGGACCCCGCACTCCCGTAGTAGTTCCTGCATCACTTGCACGGCGGGCGACAGGCGCAGTCGCGGCGGTGGCGGTGAGGACGGGGAGGAGACGATCTATGATTGCGCCTACGCCCTTCCCGATCGCGCAGCAGCAGCCGCGAGTGGTTAACATTGGCTTTATCGCGCGTTTGCTGGTTTGATGAGGCGCGTGGGACCATCTGGCCGACCACGCCCGCGCGGTGGAGTGGGCACGGACGACGAAAAGCAGGGTGCTTGCCACAGCGTGAATGAGTCTCGCGCGATTCGGCGAGAGCTGGACAGCAGGCCCTTTGTCTGTGGGCAGCGAGGGGCGGACGGGCGGCGGCTGCGGAGCTGCGCGGGGCCGAGAGACGGAGGGCTGGGATATAGCCTTCGCCGGGCTGGAACGACGACAAAGACGCCTGCAGCGCACCGCAGCAACCACCTTCTGTTCTATTTCTGCCCGCAGCACCCAGATTATAATACGCCGTCCCGTCCACCCAGCCGCGATCACGTCCCTCCCCACTGTCTGCCCCGTCTCCCTCCCCGTGCCGTTTCCAACCTCCTACTTCGCGTCTCCCGTCGGCGATGCTGTCGACATACCGCCCCTCGCGCCCCACGACCTTCGTCGTTATCCTCTGTGTGCGCCTGTCCGGTCGCTCTTCTCTTACCACCGCTCACTCGTCTGTGCAGCTGAGCGTCGCGTGCTTGACCCTCCTACTACTACAGCTGCACGCACCCACCGCAACTGGATTTCTCGGCACCGGCGCCGGCGCCGACGCCGACGCCGACGAGCTGCTGCTCGCCGCGAGCCGTGCGCGCACCAGCACGCCCGTGTGGGAGCCGCCCATGCGCGCGCACAACGCGAGCGCCCGCGCAAACGCGACGATGCTCATGCTCGCGCGCAACTCGGACATCAACGGCGTCGTCCAGAGCGTCCGCGAGGCCGAGGACCGCTTCAACCGCGCCTACGGATACCCGTGGGTCTTCCTCAACGAGGAGCCGTTCTCCGAAGACTTTAAAAAGTGCGCCACACTTTCTCTCTGGCTTTTTTTTTGCTCGTATGTGCAGGTGAGGCTGATGCGGTGCGTGTAATAGCCGGGTCGGTAATCTCATACAAGGAGAGGTGTACTTTGGTCAGATCCCGCACGACCACTGGTATCAGCCCGACTGGATCGACGAGCAGCGCGCAGCGGCAGGCCGCAAGCAACTCGTCCGGCAGAAAGTCATCTACGGCGGCTCCGTCTCGTACGTCGCCCTTTCCCCCTTCCCTTCCCGTCCATCGCCTCCCCGCCCCGTACTCATGTGACGGCGCACATGCAGATACCGCAACATGTGCCGCTTCAACTCGGGCGTGCGTCGTCCTTCTTCATCCCGCCGGCCCGCGCCGCCGCTGACGTCGTCCCCCAGTTCTTCTTCCATCATCCCCTTCTGCAGAAGTACAGGTGGTACTGGCGCGTCGAGTACGTCTTTGCCACCCCTTCGTCCTCCGTCTATCGCCGCTGACGTGCGCCCCGCGCAGACCGGACGTGCACTTCCACTGCGACATGCAGCACGACCCGTTCGTATACATGGAAGAGCACAACAAGACCTACGGCTTCACCATCACCATGCTCGAATTCGAAAAAACCATCCCGACGCTCTGGCCCGCCGTGCGCGAATTCATGGACGCGAACCCCCAGTACATCGCGCCGGGCAACGCCCTCGACTACGTCTCCTACAACCGCGGCGAAACCTACAACCTCTGCCACTTCTGGTCGAACTTCGAGATCGCGGACCTCGATTTCTGGCGCGGCGAAGCGTACCGGAAGTTCTTCGACTTCCTCGACGCGAAGGGAGGGTTTTATTACGAGCGCTGGGGCGACGCCCCCGTGCATTCTATCGCCGCCGCGCTCTTCTTGCCCAAGGAGCGCATACACTTCTTCCGCGAGATCGGATACTTCCATCATCCGTTCACACATTGCCCTGTAGAGCGCGACATCTGGCAGGCCGGCCGCTGCTCCTGCAACCCAGACGACTCCTTCGGTGTGTCTCCCTCTCCTCGTCGCCCTCTCTCACACCATCATCACACCCGCCGGTGGCGCACCGTTTCGGGGGCACGATGGAGTCGGCGTTGATAGATGTCGTTTCGGGGGCGCGAGCTGCGCACGGTGTCGACGATTTGGTGCGCGTCTGCTGCGCTTGATCTGGCGCTCGGGCCATTCGGACTGCCAGCTCGCGGGCTACGGGCCCCGCTCCACGTGCACATGCGCCCCCGCCCCCGTCACCACGTTTTCCGTCCCCGTCACCGTCTCGACTGTTTCCCCACTCCCTATCCACCCATCTATGCATCCCATCCCATCCCCGCCCAGTCCCTATCCCACATCTCCCACTTGTCCCCCATCCCATCTCTCCGCACCTTCCACGTCTCATCGTGCAAAGCGCTAACGCGCACCCGCAGATTACACCGGCTACTCGTGCATGCGCCAGTGGGACCGCGCGCTCGCGGGTCTTGCGCCTGAAATGCCCAATCAGCTCCCCGGCTAGACCGCTCCTGCGCACGTCCCGGCCACGCCTGGCCACGCTCCGCCTCCGCCCCCGCGCGCTGCATCACGCCGCGCACCGCGCACCGCGCACCGCGTACCGCGCACTCGCCACCGTTGGACCCGCGCTCGCGCGCCCGTCCACCCGCTCGATGCATCCCCCGCCGCCCGTTCCGCCTCCGGTCTGCGCGCGCATCCTCTGTGTCCGCAACTCAGCTGTATCTACTCCCATTCTTTATTTTCTACGTATTCGCGCTGGATCTCCGCCTATCTTTCTGTCTTTGTTTGTCTGCCTTATCCGCCTGTCTTGTCTCTCTCGTCTATCTCTAGCCGCCGCCTCCGGCACATAAACATATCGCACACTCTCGCACCCACGCACCACATTGTCACACACACACATACAACGCACGCCGGTTCCCGCACGCACATACAGTACACCGTATCCGAGGTCTCGGTATATACATATACTTATTGTTCCTTCTCCCCCGAGAGCTGCAGCGTCTTTTTTGGGGGGGATGACGCATGACTGGGAGAACGCTGTGTGCGCGGTACGTTGGCGCCGCGCGTGGCGTGTGCTAGGGGAACGGGCGCTGAGCAGCGTAGGAGCTGGGCAGACGGGCAGAGGCGTCAGAAGGCGCGCGAGCGCGTCGGGTAGACCTGCGAGCGGGCTAGCCTATGCGAGTGGTGTGCGAGGGCAGGCGGCAGGAGGCACGGTTGAGTGTGCCAGTCCCCGAGGCCCGTGGCCTGCGGACGGCTGGCATTGTGTACTGCACTGCTGGATTGCGCATCAGAGTTCCACTACGCGCCGATCGACGGCGTTGAGGTGTGGTTTACCGTCCAGAGGCGCGGTCGGACTATCGCTCTCGAGGGCCCGGTTATCCCAGCTCTAGGAAGCGTGAATGAGCGGTCACCGAGTATCGTGTCGCGTGCAAAAGGCCGCCTGGCCGCCGCGGCGCGTAGAGTCGCGCCCGGCCAATTCCGTACGAGCCGATCGGCGGGGCGCCGTGTCTTGCACGCATCGGAGAGCCGAGGCGCGAAGACGGATGTGCAGAGTGAGACGGATTGGAGAGGAGGCAAAGACAGGAGGGGCGGCCGCGGTGTGCGATTGCGCACCCTTCGAAGCTGTCGGATGGCACGGTGGTCAGACATTCTTGCGCGGTTGGCGATCGCGAAAGGAGAGGATCACTGCGCCATCTTTGCTGGAGGGGTCGGAATAGAGGCCACACATCATAGCCACAAACATAAAAAAGAACAGGCCTTGTTGCCATCGTGATTCTCAAGCCAGTTTTCCTTAGACGTCGAAAGTCGCTGCATTACTTTGAATGCATGGTCGACCGCTTCAGGCGCAAGGAGGGACAAGAGAAGAGGAGGGGCGTCCACCATGGCGATTATGGCCATGCGTGTGATGATACTAGCACGGGTCTCTCGTCGCTTTCTTGAATTCGGTACATGAATGCGTCGCAGGAATGAGCAGCAGTCGGATAGGAACAGACGTCGCGGGCGAGGCGGACGCAGAGATAGAAGATGAACACGCCGCCCTTCGACGGCGCTCGTCCGCCCAGGAGCATTGGGGCATTTGACATCCTACAGCTATACAATCGGTCAGTGACGAGAGGAGATGAGAGGGTAGGGAAAATAGAGAGCAGGAAGATGAGGAGCAATGCAGAGGGTCAGACTAGTCGCGCACTTTTATGCGGAAGGGAGAGTGCGTGACTCGCACGGTTGTGTCGGACAGAATCACGAGAATTTGCTTTTAGCGCCCCTTAGATGTTTCAGCCGCGATATGGAGGTCCTCGGTACGTGAGGCCTGGTAGCGGGAGGGAAGCACGGCGAGGATGACGACGCTTCCTATGCTGGAAAACCTAGTCAAGTCCAGCGAACGAGTGCGATCCCCGAAAAAAAAACGGAATAAAGGCTGTGACGGGACTATACACTTGCGGTAGAAATTAGGCGCGGCACTGTAGCTGGAAGAGAGGTACACACCAAATGCTGAAGCGCTGAAGGCGCAAATGTGCCCTTCGGTCAATGTCCTCGCACAGCGATCCCCCGGGTTCCAACACATGCATCTCCAATCCTGGTCGCACTGCCGGATGCGATCCGTCTTGCTTTTGGTGGCCATGCCGAAGTTCTGACGACGCGTGTCGTTGAAATGCGCTGTGATCTGTACGTCGCTAATTTGAGATTAACTAGTACTAGTTAGGTGATGCACAACCTTGTGCACAACTTGAGCCACAAGACCAAGGCACAGGGCAATCAGCCACTGCGCAGGCCCACATTCACTAGTAGCAAGCAAAGGACGAACATGACCTGGAAACGGTAACTGAAAAGCATTATATTGCAAGCTTCTAAGTTTGATAACTTCGCGGTCGTTACAGCAGTAATCATCAGTGTGGCAGCAGGAGAGAGGAGTGGAAAGGCAAAGGCCAAGGAGTTCGACACGCGCGACCCGGAACGGGGTCGTCGTGGGAAACCGGTGCATGATTCCTGGTCACTGGATGACGCCCCTCGGGATATTCCTGGGACAGAACATTGCGCGTGTCCCATTTGTCTATGTTCGGAACCTCTCGATATTCGCTCGCCATAGTCTAAGAACACGTGCGCCGTTGCTCTCAGCTATTGAACGACATAATAGCTCTGCGTTTACAGGCGGCTGTGCGACAGTCAACGTAGGGCAATCACGATTACGGCGCCGCAACGGAGGGGTCGCTACGCTGCTGCACGCAGCCTGCTGGCTGGGCTCTTGGGACTCAAGCTACAGTAGTCGCTATCATCTCGCGCGGCACTAAGCCTGCTTTAGATGCTTTTTGATGACTCCATACTACTGCCTTCTTTTTTGGAGGAGCTATGGGTTTTGATGAAGTCTGTATGAGAGCTGAGCTCTCGACCACCATTACCAGCTTGTTGAGACAGTTCTGTACGATCATGACCGAAACCGGGTTGGTTCTCCAGGAAGAAATGCTTTTACGCACGGGGTGTGGGACTCGCAGGCTTATCTCGCCGGGCGGCGCCAGGGGCGTTGAACACCGGCGTCAGGGACCTGAATACCCACTAAAACTCCCTTATGGTGGACCCAGTCAGTTTCTGTCGAGGGGTCATCCAGTCGGATCACCTTCGACCATGTGTTTAGGATGAGCGTGCGGGGTAAGGCAAAGCGTCCTAGGGTTCGGCTCGTCATGGCGACGTCGAGCCGGAGACGGGAGTCCATCATGGCATTCCAGCGGTTCAGGACAGAGTTGTGGGAGAGGATTTTGTTTTGGATTACGCGTTCGCAGCGGAGGATCCAGATCAGGCGGGCCGATTCCGCGACGGTGATACGGAAAAGGCGTTGGGTGTTTGGGTCAGATAGGGGACCACCGTCGGCGGGGTCTATCAATACGCATCCTAGGATAAGTCCAAGGGAGAGGGGTGGGAGGTTAGGTATGCGCAAGCGGAGGAAGTTACCGGCAGCATCCCAGACAGTTGTAGGGCCCGGGGCGTCGCAGTTTAAAAGTATGTGGTCCCAGGACTCCGTAGTAGCGCAGACTTGGCATATGGCACGGTTTTCAAATCCAGGGATATGAAGCCAGTATCGACCTATTTTGTAGCTTCGGCGCAGTATTCGCCAGAGGAAATCGCTTGTCGCGCGGTATAAGTCGCGATTCCAGATTGATAGCCATATCTCGTCCTGCGTCGGGGTGGCCCCGTTGATGCGAGTGAGCGAGTCGCATATGGATACGATACTCGGCGTGGGTTGGCGGGGGGTAGTGGCGTGGCGTCGGAGGTTGATCATGGTTGTAAGCCGCGCCTGGGATAGCTGGCAGAAGCGGGCACCGGAGAGGACGAGCGACGGGTTCCAGGTGAGGTCTAGTTGGGTTCGTGTTAATCGCTGAAGCCGGAGTTCCCGGGCTCGTTCCGCCGCCCACACTACATCCTGGTCCGCGACGTGAGAGATGTGTACCGGGGCGGGGTGTTCGCGTAGTTGTGAGAGGAGGGATCGCCAGAGGTCAGGGCGAGCGGTGCATGCGAGGTCCTCGTCTTCCCAGATCACGAGGTCGTTCCGGACGGCGTTGAAGAGGGAGTTGTCTGTAGATAAGATATGAACGGGGTGGGTGGGTAGAGAGTATCGGATGGAGACAATGGCTCCCGCGATAGTTGCGTCTGTAACGTCCTTCAGGGCTGGGTGAGCAAAGCGTAGGGCGATGTTTCGGGGGTCTGCGTCATCGCGATATATGAGACATACAATCCATATTGGGGCCTCTGGTAGAGAGGCGGGAGATGGAGATGTAATGATCCATACTGGTGTCGGAGCCACGTTCGGCGCCTGCCTACGGCATATTCGGGGAGGGGCATGGCAAATATGCTCCTTGGTCGTGTAGATGCGTAGTGCTTCCGTGACATTATTAGCTGAGGGTAGGGACGTATCGAAGGTGACTGTGAGCGGGGTAGGGGGACCTGCGTCGTCGGCATTAGGGGCAGGTTGATCGCGGGGGGCGGCGGGGGGATTATGGGTCGGTGGGAGTGGGTTCCACTTAGTGTCTCGTATGCGTTGGAGGAGTTCGTTAGCGATTCGTACACATTGTACTGGATATGGGCAGTTAGTCGGGTGCGCGCGGTCTAGGTTGCATGCAGCGCACTCGCAAGACTGGATATCGGAGTGGAGTGGTACTGCGTCGTCGTCGGCCGTTCGGGTACGGGCAGTCATAGTGACAAGGTCGGAGACCGTTCGTGCCTGATGGGAGTTGCGGATACAGGCAGCTGTTGCGGATCGTTGGAGGATATGGAGGGTTTTATTGCCGATTCCGAGGTGGTACCATGCAGGTAGGGCGAGGGAGAGCTGCGGGGACGGTGCAATCGTGTCGAGGGCTATTCCTGTCGACTTGGCTGCCGTTAGCATGGCTCGAAGCGTGGGGGGAAGGCCAGAGCCTCGTTGGCGCGTGCGCCATGTCTGAAGAAAGAAGTTTATTTTCGCTACAGGATCTATGTTAGCTTCGTCCGCCGGGGCGTCATGAGCCAGTAGCGTGTCTGCGAGCAGAGCCCAGCGGGGTCGGTTGTCCTCAGTTAGGTACCGCTGTAAGTGTCGTAGGGCTATGGCCGTGTTCCGCGCTCGGATATTAGGGGTGGCAAGGCCACCTTGGTCTAGGGGCAGTTGGAGGGTCGCGCGGTTTACGGAGGGACGGGAGCCTTGCCACAGAAAGTTCGACGTCAAGGATTCAAGGCGTTTAACGATGGTCTCCGGCATGCTCTGGGCGACTGTGGAATACTGGGTGGTCGCCATTATCTTTTGGTTCGCTGTATGGCGCCGCGACATAAGGTCAGGGTGGATGCGTTTCCCAGATGAGTACCGGTCAAAGAAGGCGACTATGTTGCTGATTCTCGACGCCCAAACATCGAGGAGATTTACCTCATTCCCGAGGAAGGCGCCCAAGATTCGCGTGAAGGTACCGTCTCCTAGGACTTTGATGTGGATTGGGATGGGGGGATCGCCCGCGTGAAGGGCGCGAGTTTCCTGCAGTGTCTTCCGGTATGGGGCTGGACCAACGGGGATAATGACAGTTTTGCTTATGTTGAAGTGGGCACCCGAGACTTCACACCATTTGTCTAGGATGGTGTGTAGGGACGCCCAACTGTCTTGCGCGTTTAGGTATACAGTAGTGTCGTCTGCGAAAAGGGTGGCTATAAGGCGTTCGTCGCAGCCGGGGATTCGCAGGCCTTGCAGCTCTGAGCGTCGTAACATGCTAGCGAGTGGTTCAATCGCGATGATAAAGAGAAGGCATGATAGTGGGCCACCTTGGCGGACTCCACGGTGGACCGCGAAAGGAGGGCTGAGGACGCCGTTTATCATTACTCTCGTGACGGCATGGCGGTAGAGTTCCTTGACGATCCTGATGAAGCGGTCTGGGATGTTGTATTTTGCGAGGGTGGCGAAGAGGTACGAGTGCAGGATTCGGTCGTAGGCTTTTTCCTGATCAAGGGCTACGATAGCGCCGCTGTTCGCGCCGCTGCTGGAGTAGTTGATTATATAGTCGATTAGGTGTGTTTGGTCGTGTATGGATCTGCCAGGGACGAACCCGGCTTGGTCTGGGTGGATGATCTTGGTAATGACGGAGGAGAGTTGGATAGCTAGGTGTTTCTCGAGGATTTTGTAGTCTTCATTTAGGCACGAAATCGGGCGGTAGTTTTCTATTAGATCTTTTTCGCCCTTTTTAAAGAGTGGACAGAGCCACGCCTCCTGAAATCGGGCTGACGCGGTAGATCCGTGGGTGATGAAATCCGCGTAGACGAGGGCGAGTGTTGTCGCTATATCAAAGGATGGTTGGCCCCGGGCGGAGAGAGTCTCATGACGGGACAGGAGGGCTTTGTAGACCGGGGACGGTATGCCGTCCAGGCCAGGGGAGGTGTCGGATTTGGCTAGTTTTATGAGAGCTGCTATGTCCTCAGCGGATGGAGCGGAGCCGAGAGATTCGGAGTCGTCTTGCGAGAGGGCACGCTCAACATTATGTAGGACTTCTTTGAGCTTGTCTTGATATGTTGCACTCGTGGTGCAATCTTCGTTTGGCTGAACGTTTTGGCGTTGGTCGTGGTAGCGTCCAGCGATCTCAGCCATTTCTCCTGAACGGGTGGCGTGGCGGGGGTTGTTCTGTGTCCATCCGGGGCGACGTAAGCGGTAGAACACATCGCGGGGGGATTTTGACTTAAGTTGGGAGCTGAGGTATTTTCCGGGGCGTCCCCCTTCTCGCATGTCCCTAGCCGCGACTGCGGTGCGTTTGGTCAGATGAAGCTGTGCCTCGAGTTCTCTTATGCGGGCATTAATACCTACTAGGGTAGCTTGGTTGGTCGCTTCATATGAGTCCTCAGAAAGGGCTTGGTCCCGTTCTTCGTATTGTGTGGCGAGACGACCCTCCGGGGTTCGGGGGTAAGTGCTTCGCATGAATTTGCGCGTGTATTCTACTACCGCGTCTTTGAAATCCGTGCGCCATATAGTTTGGGGGTTTGTTTCGGGCGTGCGGTTTGTCGCTGCCTTGGTAATGAGTAGCTGTGCACGTTGGCCGATTCTCTGTATGTTTTCGAGGTAGGATTCCGATGAGGTGAGATGCGTGGGAATGGCGAAACGACCAGCTCCAATGTGGGGCAGCTGATCGTCGTAGATGGATACGCACGCCAGTTTGTGGTCAGAGAAGAAGGGAGGCTCAAGAAAGTCCCATCCGAGCGCTGAGGAGAGGACTCGGTCGGACGCATATATGCGGTCTAGTCGTGACAGCTGGGCTTGTCCTGCGGATACGCGTTCAAAGGAGAATGCTTGGCGGGTTGGGAAGGTTCGGCGCCATCCATCTGCGACACGGAATAGGTCGGTCATTGATTGTAGTGCAGTGATAGCGGTGGGATCGTCCGTGCGGTTGTTGCGCGGCAGACGGTCAAGGGGATATTCGCATAGGTTGAAGTCGCCTAGCACAACGTCCGGGAGGTATCGTTCCTGTGTTAGCCAGTCGTCCGTTAACGCTCCCCAGAAGGTACGGTTTTCTGTGCTAGAATTTGGGGCATAGATATTGAGGACGTTAAGGATGCGTGTGCCGTGCCACGCGATAGTCGTCAGGATAGCTCTCCCTGGGATAATGGTTGAGGATTCGGCATTGTCCGCATTTGTGAAGTCGCGGTTAATTACCGTTGCTACACCGGCGGTGGAGGTCGGGCGCGCTGGGTGGGGCGATAGGAAGATTCGGAGGCGGGGGAATAGGCTATGTATGTCATCGATGTCGTCCTCGGATATGTGGGTTTCTTGTAGACATAAGATCGCTATTTTCCGATCGCGCATTAGCTGGTTAATGTGGAACCACTTGGATGTAGCCCCGCGAACATTGGGGGTCGGTTGTCGAGTTGTGTGTGCACCGTTCATATTGAGAGTTGCGATGCGGATGTGTGCTCGCGTAGGGGTTGGGATAGGTCGGCCTCTACGGGGCTGGCGGGTAAGATGTGGTCGTGCGGGTGCTTCGGGTACGACACCAGTTGCGGTATGTTGATTGGGTAGGGGATCTGGGGGAACAGGAGCGGTTGGCTCCTGAGCAAGCGCGGTTGGTCTACCGTCGCGGACGGGTGGGGGACCGTCATCCTGGCTGTGGTGGGCCGGGTTAAGGCTACCGTACACTCCGGGTCGGTCCTCGGCAGCGAGGCTAGCCTGGGGGGCCGTCGCGCCTCGCGGGGCCCGGAGGTTCGAACCAAACGACGATGCTAGAGCCGGGTGTGAGTAGGATGGTATGTTAGCCAGTGAGTCTTTGTCCCGCGAGCCCCACTGAAAGGCGTTCGCGGTTAGAACCTTATGCCTGGTTCCGGCCGGCGCACCTGGGGACGTGTCCGCAGGTTTCGACTGGGCTGCAGTCCACGGGTCACCGAGACCTAAATAGGTCACCGTGTTCGCCTCCTATAGTCGCTGTGCTTACCTGTTCCAGATGGTCAGTAAATTCAGCGCAGCGTGAGACTTACAGAAGGAGTTTGAGGGGAGGACAGACAGTGACCGCCTTGTGACGGTTAGGAGTTCAAGGGCCGGGGTGGTGGCTACTTTAGGGTAGATGGAAAGAGCAGAATATACAGAAAGACGGAAAAAACAGAGAGACAGGGGGAATTGAGACAGTTTTTGCGCCTCGGGGCTCTGGGGCACTCGTTAGTTGTCAGGTTTGATTGTTACCTGGGTGTTTTGCGGAGGACAACTGTTCGCGTACACACAGTGGTAGTATAAATGAGTGGATTGAAGGGGGGTACAAAGGTTGTAAGGAGCGACGAATTGTAACAGCTTACAGGCAGGGTGCCAGCCTGGGGGTTCGTAGCAGTGGACTATTAACTATGAAGGGGACGCGACCTCGGTTCGGCTCTTCTATCTCAGTTTCCGCGGCCACGGCCGCGGCCTCTGCCGCGACCTCCTCCTCGCGCCCGGGATCTGCCGCGATTTCCACGTCCACTGCCTTGGTCGCTTGTCAGGGATTGTGGTGCGGCGGGGAGTACGGCCGGCGGGAGGTTTGCCAGGGCTTGATCGGTAGCCGTCGGCGTGAATGGGTTCGGTCCTTGCCATCCGGGTAGGGTTGGCAGTGGGCAGAGGCCGGATGGATGGTCGGAACCTTGGCAGTGCGTGCAGAGGTAGGACTCGAGACGCACTGCACCGTGGAATGGGTGGTCGAAGTTGACCGTGCGAAGGCTGTCCCGTATCGCTTGTTGTTCGGTCGGGTCGATCAGGGGAAGCCGTGCGTAGACCCGTATGGCTCTCGTCGGTCTGCTGTCAGCGTCACGCATAGCTAGTTCGTCTACACGGAGGTTTGTTAGGAAGTCATCCACGAGCGGGTGGTCGGCGTAGGTCGAGCAGAGTTCGCGTACAGCGGCGGAGTCAAAGATACACTGTAAGATATGAGGGGTGAGGTCGTCAAGGGTTCCCCGCAAACCCCGCAGGGCGTACAGAAAAATGGGTTGGGTTGTGTCGAGGTTGGCGGGTAGGAAGATATAGGCTCTTCCGTCGCGTGAGATGACACTCGCGTTGAGGAGTGCGCACTGTTCTTCCGCCGATAGGTCGTAGACGAAATGCCAAACGGAGGGTCTGGGTGGCTGCGCGCCGGGAGGAGCGGGGATCGGGTGGGGGTATGAGACCTCGACGAGGTTGTCTTCTGGACGCTGTAGGGCTGTGGACAGATCAGCGGTTATGCGGTCGGCCGACGCGACACCCGCAGATTCCGTTCTGGCGTATTCCGTGACGAAAAGGACCTTCCTTCGCTCGCCAGGTACTAACGCTCGTTGCCAGGCGCGTTCTTGTGCGGGGTTAAGTCGTAGCCAAGGTTGCCACATGGACGAAGGGAAGATTCTTGCGGAGTCGCCGTGTTGGCGGAACGCCGGGATTATGGCTACGGGGGTAGCGGCTCTCTCGCCATCTTGGGGAGCTGGTGAGGGTAGCGGTTCGGGGGAACGAGCAGGGGATCCCCAACGAGCGGCGTTGGTGTCCGGTGAGCTTGTTTCGGACCGGTCGACGTTCATGTCGTCGTCCTCCGCCGATTCTGTGGGCTGGGGTTGAGAATCGGTGCGTTGGGTTGGAGCCGTGCCCTGAGGGGGGGTATTTTGGCTCCAGGGGACGTCGAGGCTGATGAACGATAGTGGAGGGTTACTACCAGTGCGGCGCCGCTTCCTGGTATGAGTGGAGGAGGGGCTCGGGGCTCTGGCAGGGGATTCGCGGCCATGGAGCACGGGAACACTTCGCTCTGGGACGCTAGCAAGGTTGGTGACTGACGGGCTAGGGTCGTATGGGACCAGGGGCTACGTTTATGAGTAAGGAGGGTGTAAAGGAGAGGGGAGGTACGGACCGGCGTGGTTCCGGGTAGTGCCAGAGACGGCTGTGGCTCCTCCGGGGCTGTCTGCGGTGGCATTTGGGTTGGCGGAGGGATGGCCTGGTGGACCTCCTGTCCTGGGTCCTGGGACGCGGCCACGTTGGTGTTGTTGGTGTTCGCCAGCGTGAGTTCGAGGGCGTTTGTGACCCATTGAGCCTTCGAGCCGCTATTGGGGAGCAGGGCGGCGTTGGGGGGCGTACCTGGGCCGGACAGGGACGGAACTAGGGATCTAAGTCGGCTGCGGGGGGACAGCTGGGACAGCTCCGTAGGGGTGGTGGGCAGAGACGGGAGCGGAGGGAAGTTTTTGACGGACAGCTCGGGGACTTGGGCGTTCGCTGGGGGAGAGGACGCGGCACGGATAGTGTGCGTAGCCTTGGTGCCGACTGGGGACCCCGGCGGGACACTCATACGGTCAGATGGAGATGGTTCGTACTGTTCGCCATATTTGGTGCGCTGCTCCATATTCGGGTGTGGTGCGGTCCACGTCTTTCCTTGGTCGTCGGTATATTCGATACGGCGCGGCATATTAACTTATGATAGATAATTCGAGGTTGGAGGTGCGATGGTAAGAGTGTAAGTGGTTGTTGATTGGGGATTGCGACTCGGGGTAGAGAATTGGATGGGGCACGACAGAGAGGTGTCAGATTTATATCTGCGTGTGGGTGAATTCTTACTGTCGGGGTTGTGTTATTTGCACGGTTCGAGGACTCCGGTCGGGCTTGGGAATCCTGTCTGGTTAGCTGAGTGAGCGTGTTCGCCGGAGAATAATGGGATAGCGTTCTTGGTACGCAGTTTCGTGGGGATACTTAACGATGTTATAGTTGAGGGAGTATAGAGGTGACAATTTAAATTGGCAGGTCTGGCAGGAAGGCAGTGTATTGGATAGACGAAGAGACATCGCCGGAGGCATGGTCATTTATGTGGTTCATTCATAAGGTACATGCGGAACTACGCAGGGCGTGTAATAAATCACGACATAGAGAGAAGCAAAGTTGCTGACGGCGGGTTCGAGAGGTGGGTCAGGAGGGAGTACGGCTGCCGACGGATGTAGGAGGGCGTCACGATGGGCCCTAGTGGCGTTCCGGAGTTCTGCTCACTGATGTACTCCTCTAGGGTCTCTAAGGGACGGTCGTCGTGCGTGTTCCTCCGTTCTTCTAGTCTGTCATATGCTCTGCATATTGAGGCGCAGAGAGTGGGTGGGAGACATCGGGCGCGTTGGCGGTGCCAGAGGGAAAAGAAGATGCTGGAGATTGGCCACCTGAGGAGTTGGAAACCCAGGATGTGCCACGGGCGCTGGATTGCTTCGTTCGGTAGAAGGAGGCGGTCTCCAGAGGCTGGGAGGGCAGCTCGGTCATCTCCTGTTCGGGGATGTAGGAGGTGTATTTTGACAGATAACGCGAGAGGATGTTCGGCGCGAGGGTCCGTGAGGATGGCCAGTATGAGATGTGTTTGGTCGGGGAAGAGTAGGGGGACGCATTGACCGAGTGGGACTGGCGAACGTGGAAGGCACCTGAGAAGCCACGTGACCGTATAATCCACGTGACGGATGGGCGTTTTGAGGATATGGAGGGTAAAGGGGGAGCGTGGCAGGGGACGGCGTAGATTGGGGTTCTGTCGTGGTGGGTAGGACATCCTAGGGGAGGGGGCGTCCATCGGGTAGGTGTGGGGGGATAGGTGCGTATCGAGCGCTGTTGGATGTTTTGATTCCTGGTTCGCAGTTAGTGTAGGTTGGACTTACGCGTTTGCAGGGCTCCTGGCTCATCCGCATGTGTAGATATAGTGACGTGGTGCAGTGTTTGGACCTGTGGAGAGGAGGCGGGGTCTGCGGGATTTGTGGGCGGGGACATATTGTGGGTATGAGACGACGGGAGTTGTTAGTTGGTGTAGTTAGCTTTAGTATTTAACGGCCAACTTGTGTTTATCATTTGATATATTATGGAGTGTGTGGCGTAAAGTGCCCGCATTGTACGGCAGGTGTACGTCATGTTGGGTCGGCGTTAGAGAGATGTGAGGAGATATTAGTCCTTGCATAGGAGGAGGTTGGGACATATGGGGCATGTGGATACATAGTAAGTAGAGACATCGGTAGGAGGTTAGTTGGTTTTAAGCTTAATTTCCATAAGGGTGTCGCATTTTGGTGGTGAGTGGCGGAGGGGACAGGGTAGGGTAGCGGTCATGTGATTAGGGATTTCGGCAACGTTGTTCGCAAGGTTTGGTATCATCCGTTTCCGTACTTTACACGTGGTCCGGTGTAGTTAGTGGTAAGTTTCCGGTGGTTTCCCGAGGGGTCGTGGGATTTGAAATTTGCACGTGCCCGGAAAGTTTTTCGGTGGGCATGGGGGTACTGGTGTTGCTGTCTATTTTCTGGGAGTCTCTCTTATTAAGGTTGCTCGGATCTCGCTGGGATATGCAATGTTGGGAGAGTTCTCAGAGGGGTTTGGTATGTTTCTGCACACGGGGGGGGGTTGTGGTAGTTATCCTTGCTAACGCGATGAGCGTGGGAAACCGGACCATGGTGGTGGTTCGGGTGCAAGGATCCCCCCTACTACTGCCTTCTCACACGTCTGCGCGGTCAGACCATGGGTCAGACGTCGGACGGCCCCGTAGTCTGTCTTCTATTTTTGCCTGGACTCGCGCCAGGTGTACTGTGTGCAAGAGCTTGAGAGGTGAATAGTATAAGGTCCGCGGCCAAGGGGCTGTCAGGTCCTCCCCCTTCCCCACCTCCACCACCATGATGCATGTCGCCATCGCCCTCGGCCTGTCGCTTGCCACAGCGCACGTCGTCCAGCGTGTCCTTGAGTACCGTCGCGCTGCGGCAAACGTAGGGTGCAGTCGTCTCACGGATCCTTGTGACAATTCCGCTGACGCTTCCCCACAGGGACTTTCCCGTAGTCCGCCGGTTGATGCACCCTTCCGCGGTCCTCTCCAATTTATTCGTGACATTCTTTTATACCTGTTGTCCGACTCTCGCAGCGGGATTTAGTAGTGCGTCGTCCGCCATCTGTGATCTTTGAGCGGCCGGATGACCAGCGGGAGACAGCCTACGAGAAGGCCGGTTGGGACGCATTCCCGCTTGTGTGTTTACCATCTTCCTCAGACTCTCGTCAGCCTCATATGATCTAGATCTCATTTTATCCCACCATGATTGTCACTGTCTCCGTCGCAGACCCCGCGGCCATCAAGGTGCGTCCTTCCCGTCCCGGACCGCGCCTCCGCGCCGTTCACCTCGATTTAGGAGATCACCACCCACCGTGCGCGCTTTCCTAAGCCGCTCGAGATGTACGGCCCGATCAAGATCTTTGGCACAAATGTCGTCACCACGGAGGGAAGTGAGTGGAGAAAACACCGCAAAATAGCGGCGCCTGCATTCTCAGAGAAGAACTACCGCATGGTCTGGGGTGAGACAGCCAGGATCATGCGAGACCTGCTTGAAAGTGAATGGCAACATGCCCCCGAGATCAAGGTTGATGCTATCGACCTTACTATACCCGTGCGTCCCTCTGCCTCGACGACCCATCTGTATCTGAATAGCGGACAGTTGACACTGTACATTATCGCTTCTGCTGGCTTCGGCCATCGCATCTCGTGGGCAGAGGAGAAGAACGTCCCCGCAGGCCACACGATGACATTCAAAGAGTCCATTCACATCGTTTCGACCAGGGTCTTCCACAAGTTGATCACTCCGCGCTGGATGCTGGGTTGGACAGCGAGCCTACGGAGGCTACGCGATGCGTTCGACAATTTTGATGTGCGTCGTTTCCATCATCAGCTCCCAGCACTTGGTAGACATGTTTGGTATAGAAGTACATGTTTGAGATGATCGAGGTGCGCCGGTCAAGGGAAACGAAAGAGGAGCGCGCGGATCTTTTCACGAATCTGCTTCAGGCGACAGAATTGGAAACGGTCTCAAAGCTCACGGATCGCGAGCTTGCAGGTGCACATATACAACCAATTCTTTCTCTAGCACACTGATTCACTCTGCAGGCAATATCTTCATATTCTTACTTGCTGGACATGAGGTGCGTGTATTCCACGCATGACAATATAGTTTCTGAACTGATAAAGGACAGACTACTGCACATACTTTATGTTGTACGCAATGGCGCATCCATGGCATTCGCCCGCTGACTTGTTCGTATTAACGCAGTCTGCCTTGCTTATCTCGCGCTCTACCCGCACGTGCAAGACAGGGTGTATGAGGAGGTCAAATTAGTCCTACCTAGCGCCGATTCGTTGCTTGTATCTATTCGCTTGGCCTCTACCTGCAAAAGGTGTTGATGATATACCAGGAATACGAAGATATGGGTCGTCTACCCTACACCATGGCGTGCTTATTCGAGACTCTACGGCTCATGTGCGCCTCCCTCACTTCGCGCCACCCTTGCGCTGATAGCTCTACAGACCGCCGGTACGCCAACGCCATCTGACGATCTGATCACTGTGTTTCCTCATCTTCGCCCTAGGTCCTGCGCATACCTAAAGTCAGCGGCGAGGATCAATCGCTCGTTATTTCGAACGTCGCTGGGGAGAAGCGAACAATGCCGCTGCCAAAGGGCACGCGCATCTCCATCGACACTGCCGCGCTGCATCGCAACCGTGCGTCCTTCGCCGAGCGTATCCATTCCAAGCCATTGACAGAATGGACAGCGCGCTTCTGGTCGGAGCCCAACGAGTTCAAGCCTGAGCGCTTCCTCGGCGACTGGCCGCGTGATGCGTTCGTACCTTTCAGCCAGGGCCCGCGATCGTGCATCGGCCGGCGGTCCGTCCTACTTTCCTCCTAACGTCTCTGCCGCCTCTGATAGACAGCGGGCGTTCTCACGTGTAGGTTCGCGGAGACGGAGGTCACGGTGATCCTGGCGATGCTGCTCTCGCAGTACCGCGTTGCGGTTACGAATGAGCCCCAGTTTGCGCACGAGACATTCGAGCAGCGCAAAGCACGCGTGTTCGAAAACAGGCCGGGCCTCACCACCACGTGCGTGCGAAGTGAGATTCTGTGGTCAACTATAGGCTGATGTGATGAACAGGCCAGTGCGCGTGCCACTGACATTTACAAGGAGGTATTAGAATGCAACAGCGCCGGCGAGGGCGGGTGCGTGACCCGGATACGTGGACTCCTGTCTTCAATAGGAGAGGCTCAGGGTATGTTCTACTGTACGAAACATTGATCTGACGATGTGCTGCTCACGTCGCGGCGCATCGTATTATGTCCAGATCTGAAGATAGTCACGAGTTGTCGCGCCGTTGTGCGGTATGGCTTGCGCAAAACCGATGACTCTTCAAGCTCCGCTGGCCCCCTTAGCGTGCTTCTATATTAGGACTGTACAGCGCGGCAAGGAGCGGTCGTCGTCTCGGCGCTTTGTTAGTAGATGTCCCTACGTGCGGATGAATCGGTACGAGAACAACAGGCCCAGGGCTTTTCTATTCGCGCGGGTCGTGCGGCACCATACATTTTGTATGATAGGGCACGTCCGTGGGAGGGCTTCCTTTGGTGGCTTGCGAACTATTCAAGGGTAGGCGCGGGGAATTGGAAACTATGGCATTCCAGCTGCGACCTATCGAGACTACCAGCCGCCCACGAAGATGGAATAGCACTGCACCCAACTCTAGCATACCTATATTAATAATCTCAAAAGAAGTTCAAAGAGGGCCCCAAGCCTCTTGCAATACAATACATGATACTCTTCCCCTACGCTAATATTGGGATATACGCATCTTCTAGTAATAATAAAGCCTCGAACACGCGCGAGTGCCAGGTACAGCTTATGATGAACGTATACAAGGCGAGCTGTAAGATAACTCCTAAAGACGGCCAGCCATAAATGCATATATTCCTAGACCTTATGTCGCTATACAACTTTCAACCGTTCGACTACCAGTCGCATCTGAGACTTCCTGTTGAGCGGTCGACCGGCAGCAAGGAAGCTCCGGTATTTCCGGGGAAAGGACAGTGCATGCACATTGAATTGCATAGCCGTATATGAGACGTACAAAGACCGCCATGTGAATGCGAAGCTTTGCAATGTGCCGATGAACGCGTACTATATGCCGTAGGGTGGGCGCCGGGGAGCGATGATGCGATTCATCAGACAAGTGACTCCTGTATGGGCAGAGGGCCGATTTGCGCGCTATCCTAGGTAGTCAGGCTACTACAAGAGCTACGCGAGTAGGGTCCAGAGCCGAGCAAGGAGAAGAGTCGAGAAACTGGCGCAAGACGAATGTTAAGGGCGTTCGGGAACTGACTGTCGAGCGTTAAGAACCAAGCTCCTCGAGGTCACGGAACCCCTTGTCCTACCGTGACGGAAGGCGTTCTTAACTGTCGTTCTCTTCTCCCCACGATGATCACCGCACGAATATCGTCTGCGGTCTTTCAGTCCAGTGCCTATAGATGGTATACTGATCTCTCTATTCCTATAACGGAACTTTCTGTCGAACCATCTTGCTGTCCCGCCGTGCGCTGTGGATAACCACTACGACGATGGCATGACCCCGCGCACCGAAGGGCCGAGTCGCACTTACTTGATGAACACCGCCGAACTTTCGGAATCTAAATCGCAAGGAGCAGTCTCTATCAGGGTCTGCGTGTCTTACTCACCGAGCGCTCGCTTTGCCGTATAAGAAGGGCGACACACTATACCCCGCTTCCAGCAATGATTTCTCCTCTCGACCCTCCGTCCGGCTTCGGGGGTGATTGGGTCACTCCTAACCATTCTGAATACGATTCTGCCATCCTCCGCTGGGCACGTAACAGCCGTCGTCGTGCCTATGTCGTCGCCTTCGTGCGCGACGCATTAGACGTTGCCTCAGTCATTTCCTATGCGCGTGCACACAAACTGCCGATCGCCATCCGCGGGGGCGGACACAGCTCTGCAGGCGCGTCGAGTGTTGAGAATGGTGTTGTGATTGATCTGTCGCGCCATATGAATGGTGCACGGATCGATGCGGAGAAAAGGCTCGCGTACGTCGGCGGTGGTGCTCTATGGAAGGACGTAGACGAAGCGGGTATGAAGTACGGGCTGGCAACGGTCGGCGGGACAATTAACCATGTGTGTTTGTCGTACGAGTTGGATGCCGTGCTGCGTGCTGACGCTGCCCCCGTCAGACGGGTGTCGGCGGTTTGACCCTCGGCGGCGGGATTGGGCACCTGATGGGCGAGCATGGGCACGTCGTCGACAATCTCATCCAGGCATGCCACCGCTTTGTGGTCGCCTCTCCTTCATCGCCTTGACCCCCTCCCGCTAACAGGTTACCATTGTGACAGCCGACGGTAGTATCTTTACCGCCTCCGAGCAGGAGAACCCAGAGCTGTTCTGGGGCGTGCGCGGTGGGGGCTGCAATTTCGGGGTCGTGACTGAGTTCGTGTATAAGATGCACCCGCAGCGCGCGACGGTCTTCTGTGGCAACGTCCTGTTCCCGGGGAACACGCTTCCGGCCATTATGGACAAGCTCAAGACGTGGTGGGAAGGAGGACCTAGCCCGAAGTGTTCGATCCTCCTTTTCATCACCGTGAGCCCGGATGGAAATGTGAGCGCGTTGTTCTGTCTTTCAGGTCACTTGATAACTTTGCTGAGCTCTCTTAGCCCATAAACATCCTGTCATTCTTCTACAACGGTTCCGAAGGGGAGGGACGGGCGTATTTTAAGCCGTTCTTCGACATCGGGCCCATCGCTGATATGGCAAAGGAGATGCCTTACGAAGCCGTCAACGGTATTCAGGTTCGCATACACGCACTGTTCCTGTCACATTCTAATTCCATGTAGAACGAACGGCTCGTCCACGACGTCAACTACTACGTCAAAGGTGTCTTCACTTCGCGTCTCCGCAAGCCCGACGCGCTTGCGGTCCAGCAACGTAGCTTGGAACTAGCCCGAAATACTGGCATATTGCCTGCCTTCATCCTTGAGCTCTTCCCGTCCGAAAAAGCGCTCTCGATTGACCGCGACTCGACTAGCTTCTTACGATGGGAGGGGATCAGCAACCTTGCTGTGGTGACATGGACTGGGGACGATTCGGGTGAGAAACAGGAAGAGGCAAAGCAGCTTGTTCATGAGCTCTGCTCTATCGTAAGCACATCGGATGATAAGCTCTCTGCGAGCGAGAATACCGGGTATGGAAACTACAGTACGTACACCCCACCCTTGTGTTCTGCTTCAACCTGTTAAAATCGTCAATCGCAGTGACCGAGGATCAAGTCAAGGATGTGAATGGCAATGTGAAGATGGAGTTCAGGAGCGCGGCTCTGTTTGGGCATCACTACTCACGGTTGCAGGCACTGAAGAAGAAATACGATCCCGAGGTGGTGTTCAACAAGTGGAATACGATTGTCCCAGCCTAAGAGCGTTTCACGCCCATGTATGTGGTGAGGTTTAGTGGAGGGTACAAGGGGATGGATTTTTTCACGATATGAAAGATATGACAGACCGGTCAATACACAATAGAAGGCTAGAGGAGAGAAAGGTTACTATATGGGACATGAGTTAGTATAGCCCTCGAAATATGCATGCAAGGATTGAGGCCTTTGCACCGCAGCGCGGACGGCGGGGTCGAACAGCCTAGTTAGCTATAGGGCGTCGTGCTGAGAGTGTGCCACGTGCTCATCACGTCAGTGAGATCGCGAGACTGCGGCATGGCTATTACACGTCCCGGAGCCCGCCATCTACTCCGTTGCTCTGCTTTATTTCGAACGATAAGAAGTGCGTAAATGTGGACATCCCCTTCTCACAATTGATGAACATTGTTCATAGAAGCCAGGTTTCTTTTGAACTTACACCTCTGAGCTCTTGAGCACTGTGCTCTTTCAGCCTCACTTGCTCTTATTTCCACGATGAGTTCACTGGCGTTTCTCGTTACTGAGCTTCAGGTGCGTTGTACGTATCGATAGGCGGCCTCTGGAGGTATCAAGGTCCTCATTGTTTGACGCAGGCCCTGGCTAGCGAGACGAGGAGGAAGCACCCAGAAGTTCGCGAGGTGCGTGGTTGCTCACTCTCGTTCATACACAACTCTCACACCTCTCAGGCGGCAGAAAAGTCCTTGGCGATATTAAGATCGTCCCCCGAACAGGCAACTCAGAATCTAGCTTCCGGTGAGTGTCAATGTCGATTTGGGTTTTGGGGCAAGCTCTGCCGGATCAGGCCATTCGGCGAGGCTGCCGGAGCACAGCTTGTTCGGCCCGCGGCGTATGTTCTGCTCGACCTACGTGTGCGGGCTGCTGCTTGACCACAGGCCTGCTCGTACCGTTTTGCGTCCTTACTTGGCCTTTTCCCGTCTCCATCAAAACTCATGCGCACACCTTTAGATGGGCCTCATTCCGATGACCTCCTCCGTCCAGTCTTTATGGGCTGCGCCACAAAGAACGCCAAAATCGTCGGAATTTCTCTCGGCTCTCTACAGCGCCTCATATCCCTCCGCGCGGTGCCCTTGTCTGCAGTGCCGGTCATTATCGCGACCATGAACGACTGCATGAGCCAGGGTGTTGACATCCAACTCAAGATTCTGCAGACTTTATTGTCGCTCATCACGAACTTTCCCACAGTGCACGGTCAACTTCTTGCGGACGCGCTTCTCGTTTGTTTCAAACTGCATGAGTCTCGTATCGCTGTCGTCTCCTCTACGGCGGCTGCAACTTTGCGTCAGCTAGTTATGTTCGTCGTCGACAAAGTCGTTGAGGAGGATCGGAGGGAGACAGAAGATCTGGAAGAAACTACGCTGCCTGATGGGGCGACAAGAGCTCTCGGTCCATCCGCGCGGGACGCGTTCGCTGTCGTCCAGGACCTTTGTTTGCTCGCCAACTCCGAGAAGCCCCATTTCCTCGAGCTCGATTTCCTCCACAAGACCTTTGCTCTAGAGCTCATCGAGAGCGTACTCACAAACTACCATGAATTATTCCGCAAAGTAAGCCCAATTTTTGTGAACTTCGCGGGATGCTGACATCCTCCAGCATTTGGAACTTCTCTTGCTACTTCAACATCACCTGTGTCCGCTGCTGCACAAGTCACTATCCGACCGACCTGTCTTTCCGTTGACATTACGTTCCACCCGGGTTATCTTCCTGCTTCTGAAGCAGTTCTCCGCCGAACTCATAACCGAAGCTGAGGTCTTTCTGACACTGTTGATTAAGATCATCGGTGGCGATGACGGTGGTCCCCACTGGATGCGCGTTCTCGCGCTGGAGATTGTCCGCGGCCTGTGCACCGACGCCGACTTCGTTCGTGCAATATGGCAGCGATACGACGGACAGCAACAAGAATCAGGGGAGGGCGCCAGCGCGAGCGTGTTCACTATGCTCGTCACCGTTCTGAAGCGGAATGTCACGGAGAAGCCATCCTTGCTCGGCATCAGTCAGCAAATGCTCGGCGTTAATGTACCCCAGGCAGAAGGTGCTGGAGTATACGGTCTTGATGGCGTTGCAGGAATGGTCGCCACAGCTGCGAGCGCGACGGTGTCCAATGTTGTCGGTATGATTGGCTCTGAGGCGGGACTAAGCTCAGCATCCGCGATGAAGCTGCAATGGTGCGCTTTACTATCACTGCTTAGAGGGTCTTGCTAATGAGCCATAGTATCGACCAACTTGATAAAGCCGACGCGCCGCCAATCCCAGACGCTTACGTCTACTTGCTCGGCGTTCATTGTCTAGTTTCGCTTTGCGAGGGCTTTGCATCTTACACCGCGCCTATATACACTCAGCTCATGGTTCAGAAGCCGCGCGCTGCCGGTGACGCTGTGGTTCGTGCACCCGGCGCTCTCGATCCATCTACCCTCCCCGAAACTGAACCTGCCCGCGCAAGCCTAATGGCTGTCCGTGATATGGTTGCTGCCGGCTGGCCTGCTCTCCTCGCCGCATTATCCTTCCTTCTCTCCACGAACCTGTCGGATGAGCTCTTCGTCGATGTCCTTGCCGCCTACCAAGCGCTGACGAACGTCGCGGGCATGCTTGCACTGCCTACACCGCGTGATGCACTTCTCAGCGGCCTCGCCAAAGTCGCCATTCCAGCACGCGTCGTCTCCGCTTTAGAGTCATATATCGAGCCCAATACACCTCGCACCGCCTCCAGCTTCTCGGAGAACCTGGGCCTCGTGCCGGCGCAGTTGGCACAGCCGGGCCTGTCAGAGCGCAATCTCGCCTGCCTCAAGGTTCTCGTCGGCTCTACCCTTTTCCTCGCAGGAAGCCTGGGCGAGAGCTGGTTCAGCGTGCTCGAGGCGCTTCAGAATGCAGATTACGTTCTCACGAGCAAGGGCGCGAAGCTGGCTGGTCAGTCGATGAAGCGCTCAACGTCCCTAAACGCATCGCAATCGCACCGATCAGTGTCCCAGAGCGGCAACACGGTCCCGTCCTCGGGTCCTCGGCATCCGCTACTGACGGATCTGGAACCAGACAATCTTCAGCTCGCCATTCAGCGGCTCTTTGATTCGACAAAGAGCCTCGAGGACGCCGCGTTCAAGGACTTTGTGAATGCGCTGTGCAAGCTGAGCGCGGCGATGGTGGACATGATGTCAATGAGCGATCTGGGAACTTCTGCTTCTACGTCTGGCGAATTTGATCCAATTCCCGAGGACTCGGTCACAGTCTCTGGAAGCAGGACAAGCCTGGATACGGCGGCCTCCGGTGGGCTCACTGCTCGGCCGGCGCATGCGAGCAGGCGTCGAGTAAGCGGGATCCATCTTCCGCGGGGTCTGGTGAGCGTGTCAGGATATGTCGAGACCGCATTCTCACGATGCAACAGCGCACGGGCGACTTCGGGATCAGCAAACTCGGAGGCGTCGCAATCATGAACATCCACCGCCTGATTTACAGGTCTCCGGACATCGCCTGGAACACCGTTACTTCGCACCTTCTCTTCGTCATTCGCAACCAGGGCTCGCCCCAAATGATTCGCATCCAAGCCGCCACGACGCTCGACGAGATTCTCGTAGCTGCTCCACGTAACCTTGGTGCTGCGCACGACGTCCGCGAGGCGGTTCAAAGGCGCGTTCTCGATGCACTGTCGCAGCAGGTCATGCTCGACCAACAAGCTACTTCGTCTGCCAACGTCGATTTGCGCAAGATGGGGCTGGAAACGCTTCATGAGATTCTGCAGGCTTCAGGGCACACGCTCGTCGTTGGCTGGGAGACGATTTTCGAGATGCTGAGCAGCGTGTGCCGTCCCGCACTTCCAGCTACGCTTTCCTCGTCATCGGACGTGATCTCGCCTGCGACGTCTCCCGGAGGCGCAGGCCGCTCCAAGCCGCCGCCCCTCGGCTACATGCAGGAGAGAGGCTACACGTCGCTCATCAAGATCGCCTTCCAGTCCCTGACACTCGTCTGCGACTCCCTGTCTGCCCTCTCCCCCTCCCACCTCCGCCTCTGCATCGCAACCCTCGGCGCCTTCGGCAGGCAAGCAGACACAAACATCGCCCTGACCGCGGCGGAGTCGCTCTTCTGGGGCGTGTCGGACTCGATCCAGGCAAAGCGTAAGGATGCCGAGCAGGAGCCAGAGTATTCTTCGCTCTGGATGTTCCTGCTGCTCGAGATCCTTGGCCTTTGCACCGATGCGCGGCCAGAGGTCCGCACGGGCGCCATCCAGACGCTATTCAGGACGCTACAACTCTACGGCGCGACGCTTTCGGGCGAGACGTGGGACGAATGTCTATGGCGCGTCACGTTCCCTCTTCTGGACGCGCTCACAGCGGCCGTGCGCGCAGCCGCCGAAGGCGAGGAGAGCAAGAAGTGGGCGGAGAGCAAAGTCGTCGCGCTCCAGGCCGTTGGCGGCATCTTTGCAGACTTTCTTCAGACGAAGCTCATGGGCCTCTCCTCGTTCGACCGCGCGTGGAACGCGTTCGTTCTCCACGTGCGGGATGCGTTCTTGCTCGACGAGCCGGCGGTGGGTGCACCTGCACTCCGTTGCCTCGAGCGTGCTCTACGTGCTGTCGAAGAAGCCGCGAAGGACAGCGAGCTCCACGAGCAGGCTCGCGGCGCATGGGAAGCGGCGTGGGCGGCATGCGACGAGATGGGCGGGCCGGTCGTCAAGCGCAACAACCAGTCGCCGTTCTCGCAAGAGGAGCTCGTCGAGCTCGTCGGCGTCGTGCGCGCCACCCGCGCCGCCAGCCGTGCGCTCGACGGCGCCGAATGGCCGCTCGAGCGTCTCGAACGCCTGATGGGCATCCTCAAGGGCGTCCTCACCTACCCGCTCTCGACCGACTACCGCCCGGACGTTGACGTCCTCACGCCCGTTCAAGCCGCCGTGATGGACTGTGTAGAGTCCGTCGACCTCACCGTCCCCGGCGCGCCCTCCCTCGTCCTCTCGGACCTCTCCGAGTTCGCAACACTCGCGTTCCTCGCCGCCTTTGACGTGCGCGCTTCTCCGCCAGCCAACAAAGGCGCACCGCGCAAGCGCGTGACGTACGTCGCGCTCGCAAAGTGGACGATGCCGCTGCTCGTCGAGCTCTTCCTCCGCTTCAAGGACGCGAGCGAGGTGTACGCGAGCGGGACGCTCGAGGCGATCCTCGCGGCGTATGCGATCCCCATCAAGCTGAAGTACGAGTGTCCGGCGCCAAGCAAGTTCGCGGACGGTGCAAAGGCGGCGATGCCCCTCTGGAAGACGGCCACGACGTGCTTCCTGCGCGTCGCAGGCGAAGTGGCGGGCGCGGTGCAGCGATTCAGCAGCGGTGCGTGCCCGTGCTATCCGTGCGCCCAGCGTGCCGACTAATGGTGCCCATCCATCCACACAGAGCTCCCGGACTCGCGCGTCGAAGGCATCTGGCGACAGACCATCGACGTCTTCCGGGGCGGGATCCTCGCGGACTGTTCCGCAGCGGAGACGCTGCCGCTCGACGTGCAAGAGTCGGAGGAATCATTCGACCTCTCGCTCGTCGCGGCGCTCGAGATCGACGTCGTCCCGCACCTAGGCGACGCGCGCGTGCCCGACGCGCTCGTGCTGCAGCTCGCGCGCGTACTGCAGCAGGGCTCGCAAGTGCGCCGCGCGGACGACGGCGACGGCGCGTACGCGAGCCCACCGCACACGCCGACGCGCGAGGGCGGCGAACGGGCGTATGTGCTGCGGGAGCGCTTCGCGTACTGGTGCTTCGACCTGCTCTTCCTCGTCTGCTCGAACACTGCGAAAGGTGCGTTGCAACTGCCCGTGCCCGTGCCGCGGCGCAGGCGCTTATTATCGGTAGATAACGAGGCGGCGCGGCGCCGCGTCGCCGCGCTGTGCTTGCCGTCGCTGCTCGGGAGATGCCAGACGACGCTCGTGGGCTTCATCGCCGATGAGGCGGTGCGCGGCAGCCTGCCGTTCCCTCGGTACGTACCCGCATTAATATTCCCACACACTCCCCCACACGCGTGTCCCGCTCCCTGCGCCTCGTCCGTCCGTCCGTCCGTTCGGACAGCTGATGGAGGCCTCCGCGCAGCGCACGCGAAGAAGAGCTCTTGTACGTGTTGCAGAAGCTGCTCGACCTCCGCCTTTGGAATGGCTCGCTCGCCGCGGCGATCTCCGACACGCCGTCGGACCTCGCAAACGCGCTCCCGCGTACGTTCCCCGATGCCCATGCCTCCCAAATGTCCCCGCTAACTCTTGTATCGCCTCCCACTCGCCACCATGACGTCACTGCAGCCCTCGACACGTCCCTCCCGCCCGCCGCGCTCCTCGCCGCGACCCACCGGCGCTCCGCGCGTGCACACCTCTTCCACTTTTACAGCGTGCTCTGCGAGATCGCGGCGCTGCCGCGCGCGCCGCCCGTCGCGTTCGTGCGTGCTGGACCGCTCGCGAAGGCTGGGAACGTAGGTGTGGGCGGAGGGGAAAGGGAGAAGGATGGGAAGGGCGGCGGGGTGAAGAAGGAGGGAAAGGCGGAGGGCGGCGAGAGGGACGGGCGGAGTAAGGCGGAGAGGGTGCTCGGGATCGGGGCGCAGGAGGCGGTCGTCGAGCGCGACGCGCGCAAGCTTGCGCGCGAGTGTCTCCGGGAGGTCGGCAGGGAGCTGGGCGTACCGCGGTAGCGGCCGGCTCCGGGTGTCGGGGAGACGTGGTTTGGAGGCGGTAGAGATGGGCGTGGTCTGGAGGTGATAGAGATGGGCGCGCGTTGGAGATGGGCGTGCGCTGGAGGCGTGCACAGCACACGCGGACGGTCTAATTGTATGTCCCTTGCGTATAAAGTTAAACGTGATTTGCACGCGGATGCCTCGTGGACGCGCGCAGTATCCTTCGCGCAGCTGGATCGGACGCGCGCGCACAACGTCCTGCGTATCCCGAACGAAGTCTACAGCTACAGCTACATCCGCCGCCGCCGCCGCCGCCGCGAGCTAATCTCGGAAGCGACGCCGTCTGAGACGCGGGCGTTACGGCTGGCGAGTGGTGACTAGCGACTATTGATTTCTACGTCCGTCAGAAAGGCGCGGGAGGCCTAGGTGAGCTGGAAGCGGATAAAGGACGGTGCGACGGGAACCTAGGGCGACCGGCATTCTGGCGTTTCAGGGAGGACGTATGAGATTTGGTCTAGATCTGTAGATGCGTGTCGATGTTCTAGGGAGAATATGAATGCGTATGATGTTCTGTTCTAGGGAGACGGATATGATGTTCTGTTCTAGGGAGACGGATATGATGTACTGTCCCGGGGAGACGTACGTGATGTACTGTACCGGGGAAACGTACGTGATGTGTTGGGGAAATGGGCGCGTTGCGCTCGAGGGCGGGAAGAGATGAAGGGGCGGCGGAGTCGGAGACATGGAAGATTCGGATGATCCAGATGCACCGGGAGAAGGCGCACAGTTTTTAGTGTATCGAGCTGGGAGACGTATGAGCGTTGTAAGACCACTCTCTGTTCTCCCTGCACTCTAGGTAAGGCCGTACGGCACTGCCGGTCACCTGCGTCACGCTGTGCTGAGGGCGAATACAGCCAGACACTCGCAGAAATCGCGCGACTTTGAAACGGCAATAAGCTCCCGAGGAAGATGGCGGTAGCGCGGCGGGCGGGGAAGGCGGCCGCCGTGAGCTTGGGCCGTGGCGTGTACCGTAATATGCGCACGCTGTGCCACTTGCCATCGGCACTGGGATTGGGATTCGTGTAGTGGGACGAACGCGGGATCTACACAGTGTGGCGGTGGTGGTGTTCAAGACTTCGTGGTCGCCCGTTGAGTGAGCCTGAGGGCGTGGTCCTCGGACCGACAGGTCGGGGGCCGTGAACACGGACGAGTGGCGGCAATAGAATCGGGAGCATGGCAGCGCCTCGTCAGCTGTTCAATACTGTTCGGTTCCCACATCTGTCTATCTTATTGTTCCTCCCGGCTACAGACGAAGAGGTGGGGATACGGACTGATGCGCCGAGTAACGGTTCCATTTTCGGGAAGAAATACACGTGTCCACAGACGCGGATCGTCGAATAGGGGGTTCGTCGTCGCGAGGTGGAAGGACACGGTGCGGACGTCCACGCGTGCGTCGCGTCGCCTGGGCAGCACACGCCGCGGACTCTGCTCGGGCTGGGACGGGGGATTGGGCGGTCGTCGGGGGCCGGAGGAGGGCGGGTGCTGGAGATGAACGGAGGGTGAGGCGGCCACGGCGACGAGACTCGAGGCCACGCTTTGGTCGACTTTAAATTGTGGCGCCTGGTGGAGGTATATCAAGGACCCCGTCCGCGCCTGCCGCCGTCGTCCCCGCCCCCCCGCTGGCCGTGGCGCCTCGTGTCCGGCTGTGCGCCGCCGCGGACGATGCCCGTCGTCCTCCAGCCCGCCTTCTCTGCGTCCGCGCCGTCCCTCGTCCTCCAGCACGCCTTCTACTCGCCCGGCCCG